>JABWIB010000879.1:12066-32815 GCA_016617825.1 Platyplectrum ornatum
AAGAGTGGTTGATCTCTCTGAATTCCCATAAAATGGTTGATCATCTCGACTACCAAAAAGCAGATAGTTTCCCTGACTCCCTGAGAAGTGGGTGATCTCCCTAACACCCTGAGAAGTGGGTGATCTCTCTGGATTCCTGAGGAGTGGGTGATCACCCTGACTTTCTGAAGAGTGGGTGATCTCCCTGTCTTCCTAAGGAGTGGGTGATCTCATTGATTCCATGAGGAGTAGGTGATCATCCTACCTCTCTGAAAAGTGGGTAATCTCCCTGACTTTATGAAGAGTGGGTGATCTTCCTGACACCCTGAGAAGTGGGTGATCATTTTGCCTCCCTGAAGAGTGGGTGATCTCTCTGACTGCCTATAGGTGGCCATCCACGGGCCGACTTTCATCCAAAGCTCACGAATCCATGGATGGACACGAAAAAAAACCCCAATGGTCACCAAACCCCTGAAAGCCTAAACAAACGACATTGGTGATCAAACATATTTTCTGATTGATCACCGTTTGTTTAGAAAAAAAAAAGAAAAGGAAATTCCTGTAAAAAAAGAAGTAAACTAAATTAAAATACACTCACCCCTCTGATGTCTTTGCTGGGCACCACAGCGGTACCCAGCACCTTCTCCGTGTGCTGTGGCATCTCTGTCCTGCATCTCTGTGACGGCATCGCGTATATACAGTGTCCTCTCCGTGGAAGACGGGGACGCTGCACCACACGGAGAAGGTGCTGGGTACCGCTGTGGTGCCCAGCGAAGACATCAGAAGGGTGAGTGTATTTTAATTTAGTTTATTTCTTTTTTTTACAGGTATTCTCCCCCCATTGGCCATCATGGGAACGACATCGTTCCGTGGATGGCCTGCAAACAGGGTGATTTTCCCTAGGGAAAATCACCCCGTTTGTCAGTGGCGATTTTCCACGAGAACGAAGTCGTTCCCGTGTATGGCCACCTTAAAGAGCAGATTGTCTCCCTGAAGCCTGAGTTATATCCCTGACTTCCTAAAGTAATTGACAATATCCCTTTGCTACGTCATTTCCAAAAGTCATTGGTTCTACCTCAAGCAGTGTAGCAACAAAACGAAGCAAACCAAACATTTATACAATGGGGCATATGGAGTGATCCTGTTGGCGGCCCTGGATAGATAGATAGATAGATAGATAGATTGATAGATAGATAGATGTGAGGTAGATAGATAGATATCGGGAGGGAAAGGTTAGCGTTAATCAGTGGGAATGTTTGGTTAAGGTTAGGTATCAGGGAATGGAGGGTTGGGGTTTAGCTGCAGGGAGAGTAGGATCGTGGTTACAGTAGGCTGCGAGGAAAGGTGGGCCAGGGTTAGACTGTGGGGAATGGAGGGTTGGGGTTAGGCTGCAGGGAGAATGTAAGGTTAGGGTTTAGGTAGTGGAAGGGGAGGGTTAGGGGAAGAATTTGCAAAACTTACCTGCTGCAACTGCAGGAGTCGTCAAATTACCGCTGCGGAGGAGCCCTCTGCCGGCACGACTTACCTTTCACCGTTCCATTGTGTGTGACAGTGCTGACCAAAGAAGGGTTCTCGCAGCGGCGACCACATCCACCCTTTATAGAGGCCTGGATCGTAAAGGTATTAGTGCGCGAGTCAGTAAACGAAGCTATTTCCATAGTCTGGATCCAGTCCATTATGATAAAGCGTCAGCTCTTTCTGCAAGTAAATCCTACTCTACAGTCTACTGAATACATACATTGGCCAATGTTTTCATTTATGTACAATTCCATCTTTTTTTCTTCCTTCGTCCATGTGCGCCTGCTGACTAATCACTTGGGGATTTGCACAATAGCAAACACCTGCAATTTAGAGGACTGTACTAACAAATACCCAGCGTGAGGCTAATGCTGTGTGACATGACTGAGCTCTATTAAAGAATATGGGGCCCCTTTTTAACATTTAACCTCTCGCCTTTAGATCACAGCCCAATGCGTTTCCATTACCCTTTCACCTCAAATAACTCTCGGATCACACGAACGTCAACAGCAACGAATGAACTTTCATGTCAACAGGTTGAAAGTGAAATGAGCGCGACACCGAGCGAGTCTCTGGGGTCCACCGAGACCGGCCCGAGTCCTTTCAGAGCAGCCAAGTGACATAGCTAATTAACCTGAGCTCTACACCATGCAGGACATCTGCACCCATAAAGCTACACACCTGCACTGAAAGGGATCATTATCCCGGCCATCACGCTCCATTTACTCAGCTATACTCTAAGACACTAGAATGATAGTGCTTATTCCAGACAAAATGAACTCAGGTCCTAATCCAACCCCTAAATATCCATCTAAGGGCCATTTTCCAGCTACTTTAATTCACACTTGCAAACTTTTTATTTCTCCCTTAGGGAATATCACAGAGGGAATAGAGAACAGCAATGATGCAATGTGTGCCACCACGTCCCACCCTTATCCTTAGCCACTGTGTCGTCTACTTTTCCGCCTTACATTAAAATTGCATTGTTCTAAGCACCTGCTAGTCTTTGATTATGTTTGGTATCCACAAAAATGTTCACCTCAAGGGTGCACCCAACTCTATGATCAGCAATATTTATCTCACAGAATTATGTGGTTGTTTAAACAAGTATTTCATCCTCTGGCCAATAGTGGCCGCCCCACAGCATCCTGATTCTCAGCCTGTTCTCTCTCCTTTCTGTTCCTTGATCCCAACCCCAGCCACCAGAGAACAGGAACTGATCAGATAAAGTTACAGCCTGCTCTGTCTCAATGTGTGCTGAAATCACTGTTGCCATTAACCCACATTGGGGCTGATCCAGAGTAACGCATTGCGCATGAATTTTGCTGGGGTTTTTTAGCGTCCATCTGTACTGCGCATGCATTGAAAAGTCGGCCGCTATTGATGGGCACATTAGCGACTGCGTGCCTCTGCGTCTCCATGGTTTTGAACACAGAAAAATGGATGTGCCAGGATATTGTAATGAGATTTTGCGGTGTTTCTCGGGTTGCGCTTAGCGCTGTGGATATCGATTATTCACCACCTCCGACTTTTTGGCTGCGCCTGGCTAGGGTTGGTGCAACTGGTATTTTCGCAGTACTGCTGATTGTCAGCTGATTTTAAATAGCTGCAGGAAGTCTTCCCTGGCCTGCATTTAGGTTTTATGCTGCATACGCATGTTTGTTGTGTCGCTGGCGTGCATTTAGTTAAACATTTAGATAAATGTAAGCTAGAAATGGCAAAGTTGTAAAATGTTGTCAAAAATGTAAAAACATATTTAAATACTGCGCTCAACACAAACCAAAAATAGAATAATGAAGGAGAAAAATACAAGTACAAAAAAAAACTTATAGAGAACCCCTCCGCCCTCCACATAATTCCATTATTCCAAAAAAAGACACAAGGCGGTAAACTGCGGGTCTAGGAATGCTTGCGCATAGGTGTGCTCTTTTGCGCTAAATTCACAGTAGTCATTTTGGCCAAAAAATGCATCTCCGGATGTTTTGCACAGAAACTGCGCATTCTCTGCTCTAATACTCAGGATCTGGTCCATTGTCAGAGGCACTGAACTGTGGACATCAGCGCAGGACCTACATCACCTACTAGTTTGGGTGCCTCCTTAATTTCAGGGACAATTGGAAAGGTAAGTCGATTTGACATACACCTCAATTGCTGGTTGCGCGATGCGTTGATGATGTGCCAATTGTAACTCTTTAGATATTTGTTTCTCATTAATTCATTTATTAATTAATTAATAAACAAAAAATTCAAAAAGTTGCTGCAGAAGAAAGAAAATCCCTGAGTAAAGTAAATGTGTGCGACACACAGACATATATAAAACGTTTTGTTTCTTGATTCGAAATCCTTACAAACACTAAATCTGAATAGCTAAAAGCTCTCGACCCAAAGGGAATTCTTATTAGAGATTATATAAACATTATTTTGCAGGAAGCGAGAAAAAAAAACACTGAGAAAACATCGGCAAAAACAGAAAGCGCGTTTTCCATCTTGTTTACTGAATAAATGAACTTTGACACCGATGTGCATATGTGCTGGCACTGGTACCGTCCTCAGCTGAAATGTTTGTGTTTGACACAAAATATTGCGGCTCAGTCACACACTGGGAGGGGACGTATTTAGCACATAAGGGAACGGTTCCTATGGTAATTAACACTGATGCACAATCTGGAGCCACCAGGGTGGTTGTTATGTTGCAGTACACAAGGTTCCAGGACTTTGGGCCAAATGGGTGTGTCTGTCCATGGGGCTTCCGAAACGTCCACAAGGAACTCTTGAAGATTTTCTATTGATTTTGTGGAGGAGAATATTTATGTGTTGTGAAGTTCCTGATTCTTTCACATGTTGTAAGGAGAAAACCCAGATGCACATAGGCAACATCTGTCTTATGTGACCCTCCAGTTAACGCCTTAGTCTCCACATATGTGGATGATTGTTGCTGCTTAAGACTGCACTTTCATTTTACTTCTATATCAGGGTTGCCGTCTTTTAAATTCTCCCTCCAGGGAGAAACCAAGAGTTGGCAGTATGCAGGGTAGCGGAGGGGCTGATTTATGCAAATCATGTCTACAGCCATGCCTGGTCTCCCGAGATACAGGGAGAATTGCCCGAAATCCGTGAGTCTCGTGGAAACCCTGTTCTATATGAGTTAGTTATAATATTTGTTTAGACCATGCATGGTGAACCTGCAGCCCTCCAGGTGTGAGACTACAAGTCCCATCCTGATTTGCTGCATATCAGCTATGCCTAAGCTGTAGTGGTGTGCTGGGAGTTGTAGTTTCTGTACCTGGCAAGTAAGTAATTCCTCCCAACATTTTAGGGGCCAAAAAAAATAATAAAAAATTCCTCGCCCCTGGTCTGACTCTGCCCAAGCCTCTCCCTGACTCCACCCAAACCTCTCCCCGGCACCGCCTAAGCCTCTCCCTGATTCCGCCCAAGCCTCCCCCCGATTCTGCCCAAGCCTCTCCCCGACTCCGCCCAAGCCTCTCCCCGACTCCGCCCAAACCTCTCCCCGACTCCGCCCAAACCTCTCCCCGACTCCACCCAAACCTCTCCCCGACTCCGCCCATGCCTCTCCCTGACTCTGCCCAAACCTCTCCCCGACTCCGCCCAAGCCTCTCCCTGACTCTGCCCAAGCCTCCCCCCGATTCCACCCAAACCTCTCCCCGACTCCACCCAAACCTCTCCCCGACCCCGCCCATGCCTCTCCCTGACTCCACCCAAACCTCTCCCCAGCACTGCCTAAGCCTCCCCCCGATTCCGCCCAAGCCTCTCCCCGACTCCGCCCAAGCCTCTCCCCAACTCCGCCCAAGCCTCTTCCTGACTCCACCCAAACCTCTCCCCGACTCCGCCCACGCCTCTCCCTGACTCCGCCCAAGCCTCTCCCCGACTCCGCCCAAGCCTTTCTCCTTTTTGTCACCGTGAGCTCTGCAAATTTTAATTAAATAACTCAACAGAAACACAGGTTGTCCCCTTATTGGGACAAACTGCTAGCCAAGCAGATAGCAGGACAGTCACCAAAAACCCGGACTACCCCACTGAAATCGGGACAGTTGGGAGGTATGAGTAAGTACCTGCATATGTCAGTAAAAACAAAGGTTATCTGTAGGAGTCAATGGGAGTCAGTCATTATTGCCAGCGCAGTTGGTTGTTGAGGTAAGACCCTTACTGGGGATATCATTTGGGGTATCATTTGGTTAAGGAGTCAGCCTCCGTGGCTATGTCTCAGTTGGTGGGTGAAGTTTATGTTGGTTGGGGCGCTGTTCATCTGGGCATTTAAGGGTCCCATAACTATAGTGTAATATTGTGAGCGGGAGGGGATTTCCAGCAGACATTTGTACACAACGCCAGGCTTTTTAGGTATAACTGACCGCAATCAGTTTTATTCAACAAAAAAATAAAACAAAAATAAAATCCTAGCCCGTCTGGGCACTAACTAAACATTAGTCTTCCTGACTATAACTAATAACAACAGCATACCAAACAAGGTACCAGCAGTCAGAGGGGGGTCCAGGGTCTCTCACACACAGTCTGTCCTTCCCCAGGACAGTNAGACACAAGTGAGACCCTGAGAGCTTAACCTGCAGGCTCTTTATCTTCAGCTGCCAGGTGTTAGCCCTAATTAGTCTGGCACCAGCCAGGCAGCCCAAGAGACCCGGACTGGGCCTTATGTATGGAGCCCACCCTACACTCTCCATACATACCCCAGGGAACCCTTATCCGGCTATTACAATAGCCGCAACACTGTTGGGAAATGTGTTTCCTGGGATCAACTTACTGCCTGATTGCACAGATACAATGCAATCTCCAATCAGAGATTACAAAACCCTTAATTAGGAGAAGACTGGATCCAGCCCATAATTTTAATGTTATTTAGTTACGTATTCGATACCAGACTTATGACTATATAACGTTGGGGTTATAGCAGCCTGGTTTGGTGACAAATGACTTTGGCCAAATCAATGAATGCTCTAAAACTGCCCCTAAACTGCGAGTGTCCTTTGACGTCCCAACTAAGGATCAAATCAATTGCGTTTAATAGCGACCATCAAGGGGATTTTCTTACAGTGGGTGGTCAGTAGGTATGACTCCACTACACTGCAGAGGGGCAATATAGCCTTAATGAGTGGCAAAGCTTCCAAAACATCTTAATATGTGAAATAAATGATATTATTAGATTAGTCCCATCTACCGATGGTGCCATATGAAACAGTTTACATAAGTGTAAATCTCAACGTCGCACAGAGGTTTCAGTATAGACATAACTCAATTGTTTTCTGACATTTACTAGTTACCGTACCCTGGCAGTGGCCCGCGGCTGACTTACAGGCTTCTTACCATTTCTTCATGCATACGCCACAGAGTTTTCACACCTCCTGTAACAGATCTTCTTTCAGGATTCTGCTCCAGAATTGTGGTAATGATGTGCGTGGTTATGGTGCTTCCTCAGCTGACACAACCTCGTGCAAGCCTAGGAGAGGAGAGAAAGCAGCTGGAGGTTTATCGTTACATCGCTTTCAAGGAAAATGACGCTATTTTGCCACAAATATAAATATGCTGAGAAAGTGCAGTAACATGGATAACGTCTATCACATGGGTAACGTCTGTCTGCCTAGAGAAGTTACTTTGCTGTAACGGCATATGCCAGCACTCCTTGATGTCCTGCCAGTACACAGATGCACAGAAAGGAGAATGATGTCCATTAGTAACTTTAAACTGAGGCTTAAGAAGTGGGGTCATGAGAAGGTTTGGTTTCCTTAAACGTTGCCATAAATGTAAACCTTTACACAAAGGATAGCACGCACTTATCTTTATTGTGAACTCCATTTTTTAAGGGAGCAGTTGAAATTAAAAAACACAAGTTTCTCCCCCACCCGAGATTGCGTGACTACAGTAGGTACATGTGGCAGGTAGATTGTCCACATCAAGCCATATCAAAGTGCAGGGCCGCCATCAGGGGGGGACAGCCGGACCTACAGTCCCAGGCCACCCCCCAGCAGTGGCCCAGCGCCCTGTACTGGTTTGCCGGCAGCCATTATTGGCGTCTAAGTGAGTTTAAATAGGCCCAACGGCCTCCTTCTGTGACGTCAGTTCGGGAAGTCCTGGTGTTATGTGGGGGGGCCCAGGCCGCCCGGGACTCACAAAGTGGTGATCCCGGGTGATCCTGGCGGCGGCCCTGTCAAAGTGAAAAGTGAAATCAACAGACTAAAGGGAAGAATAGGAGAATTACACCGCAACCTCTTAAAGATGTGTGTGCAATGCTAAAGAAATCATTAGTTCAATCATTAAAACGCATAATCTAGAGGTGTCACTGAATCATGGCATCAGGAAGTCAGGCTTGGGATGGGGAGCGGGTGGTTGTGTAAAGTCAGTGCTGCCGTGTTTAGTTTAGAGGCAAAGGGTGTGGAGCTCATAGGGAATTTTATCTGCATGGGCAGTATTGCATAACAACGCGGTGGAGGCGCTGTGTTTCCCCTCACCCATTTATGTTATTTAGATAATAATAGTATCATGAGTCTCTCATCCTACATTCAATAAATAAAAACTTAAGCTGCCCATACACTACTATGTGATAAACCGTTCGAATTCGGCAAAATTTCGATTGTGTGGGGATGATTTTTCTTGGAAAGCTGCTAAAATCTGTTGAAATCTCAATTTAAGTGTAGTGCAGATTGGATGGTGTGCATAAACTAGATTGATGAAATACACTTAAACTGTACAGTGTGTGGGGAATGCACCAACTTTTTATAGTGCTTTTCCTCAAGAAACTACTGTCCACTCAAAATTGTGATTGCATTTCTGAACAATGTAAGCGTGTGTGTATGGAGACTTTTTAAGTGCCTGTTTTTTTTTAAACAAACTTTCGTTTGATCGTTCACTTTCATGTAAATTTTCGTGCTTAACGATTTATCGCATAGTGTATGATTGTACTTGGTTAATGAGAAGGAGTATGGAGGAAGCTTACTAATGCACCATGGCATCGGAAAGCACACCCACAGTCCTGACACCGCTTCTTAAACAGAGGCCTCTAGTAGCCATGGACAGTGTTAAGCTGGACATACACTATAAGATAAATCGTAAATCTGACGAGTTGATAAAAAATAAACTTTTTTTTTTATACGGAATTGGAAGCCGCCATACACTGTACAATAATTGTATGGGTGGGGGGAAGAAATATGAGTGAGCAAATGAGTACTTCCAAACGATTAGATGTTTTTTTAAAAAAAAATTGTTTGGTTTATGCTTATAAAGTGGCTTAAGGGGCGATTCCATCCCACACGAAGACAGGAAAAAACGTGAAGTGCGCTTCTTCCCATCTATTACGGGACTGAATGTTCGCGTCTTTTTATACACGGGTCAATTAGCAGCGAGCTAAAAAAAAAACGGGATTGAATCAGCCCCTTTAATGGTAGGATTATTGCAAGTGGCCATACACTCAACGATTTTTTACCTAAAAAAACCATTTAAGATCAAAGATCAAAAAATCTTTTGACGACAGTCTTTGAACGAGCGATCGTTTGAAGAAATCGTTCGATTGGAACGATTTATCGTATAGTGTATGGCCAGCTTTAGGGGAGACATGGGAGATTTATTTTATGGGACACATAGAGATGGGTAATTAACAAAAAAAGCAAAAAGGTAAAAAATAGTATTTTTTGTTGCCCTGCATGCATAGTGAATTGGTTGCTACGCATCTTTAACCCTAGCAACCAATAGTAAATTGAAGGGAAAGGTTTGCTTGTTATTGGGAGTATTAAAGCTTTTTAAAGAGCATCTCTGGAGCAAGGGAGTGTCCTTGTGTTTACATTTTCCTGCTTGTAACAATTATTCTATTTTTATGAAATGAAAGCACACATGGAAGAATGTTTATTTTAAAAGGTCAATCCAGCTTTAACATACATTTAAAAATGACTTCATCTGTGACAATGTGCCAAGTGTATAACTGGCAGCAGAGAGATCCAGCATTACATTCAGCTCACAATTGTGTTACTGGGCTTATTCACACTTCCAGTTTAGCTGCACTCACATTAAGGTTTGAGGGAGCCCCTGAGCAACCACCCACAAGGGGTCCCTATGTGGCAACTGGATCCCAACCCTTCCCCCTGGGCATCAGTGCAACCATTCCCTATTTAGTGACACTAATTCCATCATAAAACCCTCATCCACAATATCCCGAATATACAGAGATTTGCAGTTCCCAAGATTTGTTTACTGGGACCCATGGGCACAACGTCCCGGCACCAACTTCAGGAATAGTTGCAAGTGAGGAAAATACGAAACAACACGAAGAAGCCCCTTCACATGGGCAGCCTAGAGATCTCACAGCTCTCCACCTTTACTCACCCCCGCTCACAGTAGTAAATCCGACATAACATTCCTCCATACATAACAAACAATTAAATACACTGTGATACCCCGTTCACATTACAAGCCTTAAAAAAGCTGCCTTAAGAGCCAGGGTGTAGAGCTGTTCAGATTAGCTGAATAAGCCAGTTTTTTGTAAAAAAAAAAAAAAAGCAGGGTCTGCACTGTTCACATTGAACCCTGCTTTTTGCTACCAGTACACATCATTACTGGAAGCCGGATAGGAGGCCAAAATCCCTTTTTTTAAGCAGCCTCTAAACACCAGCTTTCAGTAGCCTGCTTTTTGTAAATGGAGCGTTCACACTGAGTTTAGAAGCGGCTTTTTCACTGCCATCAGCCTTTTCATATAAAAAGACAGCTAATTTGAGGTAATGTGAACAGGATATGAATAACAATGACATTCACAAATAAAAATAGCACTTTTTGGACCCTTGCAAGTGCTGTCACATTAGGCATTAGGCTTTACACATGCTCGCATCTGAGGCCACAGTTTGGGCATGGGGTTCACACAAGGACCAGTAATAGGAAGGAAGTGTTCATTATCAGATGGCAGCACAGGTCTATTGGAGCGCTGTCTCTAACCCTCCTCAACAAGGACATTTGCGAGGACTCTCCAGCAGTGTGAACGGGGCCGGTTGACTTTGGGACTGGGTCGGGTAACAAATGGCTCTCTCTCTTTCTTGCAGCTGCCTCAGCTTCCACTTCACTGTGTGATAGGCCTGACATGCTTTTCCTTGACGTTCATTCTTCTGCGTCTTCCTATGCCGACAACCTGAGACAGATGCTACGGAAGTCCCCGGCGCTGGGCGCTGCCCTACTGAGAAGCCCAACCCAGCTGAGGAAGTGTCACTTTCAGATCCCTTGGGATCCAGCTATCCATTTGGGTAGGGAGAGATTGTTCCCTTCATCATACGGACTTATGCTCTGATGATTACCCTTAAAACCTAGATGACACAGATGTGGGGATAGTACAGTTGGTTCGCAGCCCACCCTCTCTGAACTAACAGTACCAGGGCCGGCGACAGGGGGGGGGGGAGGTGGACAGCTGTGACGGGCCCCAAGCTTCTGGAAGCCCTGTTACTAGTGTTATCACTATTGAAGGGGGCACCAAAAACATCTGGGTGTACTGGCGCCCCAAGATTTCTGTTGCCAACACTGAACAGTACTACCAGTGAACTGGATCCAGACCTTGCAAAAACAGAGGTCATACCATGTGCACAGGAGAGGGAAGTGAACTCCCATGTTACTCCCCTTACCTGTGCAGAGTTTGATAGCGATACACCTCCATATTAATGGCACACTGAGGGTTTATCCAGTGCTATCCAGCCTTGTCCAACCTTCCCCGCACCGGAGTCTGGATATAACAGGAATGTGGCATAAGGTCCCCATCGCCGATACAGTCAGAATTTAGAGTTCATCAAAAGGTTACATCCCGTCTATAGAGGGTTTAATGTGGTCACAAATATGAATCTGTTTATTTTGAATAGTAATAGCTACATGAAATACGTTTTATGTAAATGATAATTTTGCTACTAACACTCTTCCAACATCTTGTGGTTTGAGCATAACAGTATATAAACTTTAAATGGCCACTCCAGAACTAGGTTTTCAATTTATGGATTAGATTTCCTTTGGGATCCGTCATATTGGGAGAAGACCAAAGACTTGATAATATGTTTGCAGTGAGAAGACTGATTTTCTTTGTGAAGTCATCCAATTGCGAGACAAGTGAGGAGCACGCAGCCAAGATCTTCCACATTCACAGAGAAAACAACTGTTCTCATGCTAAGCGCAATGGGATGTTTTCATTTTAAAGATTCATGTTGAAATCAGGAACACGGGGGAGGAACCGGGATGGAGTGTGAAATGGCCACCACAATGCTTTGGACTTTCCGTTTTCAGAAACAATACTGTACGGATGTCAATATATCTCAGGGACCGGGCACACAATTGCACCTGTACAATCTTAGTTGCAGTGTGTGGGGGCAAATTAAGGAAAATACTGGATGTGGGAAAATACTGGACGTGTTTTTCTGTATAAAAATACTGAACAGATTTACTATGGGCAACGAAACATCAACTTACAGCTCAATCACTTGAAAAGGCCATGGATCGGGAATAGAGATCTCACAGTAAACAAAGCAACAAAGACAATAGCTGCAGATAGGAGTCATTTGGCCCATCCAATCTCCCCATTGTTTTTACTATACTCACTCAAGGACTTATGCTGGGTACACATAAGAAAGATCATCTTTCCAATCAACAGATAAATGACCCTCACAGCAGAAACCTGTTACATGTGACCTCAACAATATGCATGTTATGTGAGTACACACTGAACTCATTTCTGCTTTGAGGGTCATTTATCTGTTGATTGGAAAGATGATCTTTCTGATGTGTACCCAGCATTAGATTTAGGAAAGCCTTATATTTATACCATACATGTTTAAAGTGATCTACTGTGTTGACCTCTTCTAAACCTGATGGGTGGCTATTTTCCTAGCTGACCTATTTATTATTATTTGAATTCAGTTTACACCTTTGAATGATCAATAAAGAGACAATACAGCTCTACATTCACAAAAAAATGAAAGCTCTTTATTCCACCTATACACTATACCTATACACATAGCGTTCGAGTAACAGCCATGGCTGTGATACTAATTGTGGGGCGCGGAGGGTCGGAGGTTGCGTGGTGTGCGTGTGACATCATGACGTCATTACGTCGCACAGCGCCTCACGTCTGGTATTACAGAGCCCGAGCCAGTTATAGCAATAATGGCTTGGCTTGGGCCCATTCCCAAAGTTAACAGCGACTACTTCTGGACTAAACACTTGAAGACAGCTTCCAAACAGGGCCGGATCACCGTGTTAGACAGCCAAAGCGGGCCCTGTGTGCCCATTACCGGCTCTGTATCCATAATACAGTTTTATGTAAAAAAGTTCCCTATTATTTTAGGGTAACTAAAACATAAATTCAAAAATAATAAATATCTGTATTATATACAGCCAAGGCGTGGTCACATGCCACTTTAACCCCACCATTAGTTGCAGCTTTGGTTCAGCAGTCACTTGCCATCATTCTCTCATTGGTTAGTTGGACCTATGGTTCAGTCACTTGCCACCTTTCCCCGTTAGTTACTTAGTCAGTTAGTTAGTTAGTTGCAGCTATGGTTCAATCACTTGACACCTACCCCACTAATTAGTTGCAGCTATGGTTCAGTCACTTGGCACCATTCCTTATTAGTTAGTTGCAGCTATGGCTCAGTCACTTGACACCATTCCACGTTAGTTAGTTACTTAGTTAGTTACAGCTATGGTTCAGTCATTTGACACCATTCCACGTTAGTTAGTTGCAGCTATGGTTTAATAACTTGACATCTACCCCACTGGTTAGTTGCAGCTATGGTGCAATCACTTGACACCATTCCATGTTAGTTAGTTGCAGCTATGGCTCAGTCACTTGACACCATTCCACGTTAGTTAGTTAGTTAGTTGCAGCTATGGTTCAATAGCTTGACATCTACCCAACTGGTTAATTGCAGCTATGGTTCAATCACTTGACACCATTCCCCATTACCATGTTTCCCCTATAATAGGACCTACACTGATAATAAGCCCTATCCTATTTTACTGTCTAAAATAAGCCCTCCCCTGAAATTAAGCCCTATCTAAATCACAATGAGGTGTCATAATAACAGCAGCACTTGGGAGGCCATGATTGGATTAAAAGCAGGTCAATAAAATAAGACCTACCCCAAAAATAAGCCCTATGGTGTTTTTTTGTCCTGAAAAAAAAAATGAGACAGTGTCTTATTATCGGGGAAAAACGTTAGTTAGTTAGTTGCCGTTATGGTTCAATCACATGACACCTTTCCCCATTTGTTAGTTAGTTAGTTGCAGCTATGGTTCAGTCACTTGACATCTACCCCACTGGTACGTTGCAGCTATTTTCATCACATTGCACACTGCACTGTGCATCTGTACAATCCTTACACAATATATTTAGTAGCTGCATAACCCAATTAATCAAGTGAGTAAGTGTTAAACACTTGAGCATGATCTTAAGATTTATCTTCACAAACACATAAATCAGTCCGTTTTTCCGTACACATCAACTTTCTTGGAGAGTCTTAGACAAAGGACGGGCTCCACACATTCAGAGCCTACTCGCTAGTAGCTGTTAATATTTATTTTGTACCAAATTTGTTTTTCCTTGGTTTTGGCTCCACATCCTCTGCACTGTTTTCACATCACAAATCTAACAGATCATAATTGTGGTGAGCGTGCCAAATGTTTTTCCTGCTCGTAGTGTAGGACATAATCAGAAGTTGGAGGATACTCGATGCCTTTTTGGTAAATGAAAGACCCCCAACACATACTTCAAGCTAACTTGGATGGAACAGAAAAGTAAGTGTCATTTCGTGTTTAGACTATTAGACAAGACATTTATGACCCAGTCCTATTGCTGCCATTGATTCGTTGTGTGGTCTACTCAATGGAACGGAACGAGTGCCAAATACAAAGCAGAGCTACAGCGCAATGTTTGGTAGAATATGAAGTTGTTTGCAATTTCCAAACATATCACTGTCGCTTTTATGATATATCAGATTCCAAATATATGAGCAAAAATGACTACTCTGCATGTGTACATACACTTAGACCTCTCTGAGAAAAATGACAAAACCAGACCCTCACCAAACGTCTATAGCCAATACCAAAGCCACATAAACGTTGTATAGGGGAAAGGAACAGCCCTGTATAAGAGAATGCATAAACAGCTGATGAAGGCATATCAAGCCTACAAAGAACTAACTAACTAACAAAACAAAAGTTATACAGTGTTTCTCCCGATAATAAGACCTGCCCTGAAAATCAGCCCAACTCGAAAATAAGCCCTTGCGAATTCCCCAGGACTGGGGGGCATGATGGGTATAAAAGCAGGACTGTTTATATAATTCTCTGTTAATGTTAATTAAAATAAGACCTACCTCGAAAATAAGCCTTATGGTGTTTTTTTGGACCAAAAAATAATAAGACAGTGTCTTATTATCGGGGAAACACGGTAGCTGAAATAATACTACAATACTTTTTATTGTTACCATCTTTTTTTATAAATTGTTTTAAATATCAGTATATAGCGGCATATAAATGCTACACAATGGCATTGCAAAATATTCATTTAAATAGGCCTTTCAATGCTACAAATGCAATTTAAATGAAATTAAAGTAAATTGCAGAGACAACCCTATCCCTGCGTCCTAATAGACCAATACATGATCGGATGGGTCCTGTATGCGCAATCTATTTGTGCATACTTTGTGAAACTTTGGATTACCTCCAGTAAAGCTGTCCATCCTAGGGAAATTCGCCCCGTCTGCGGGCCATCCACGAGGACGATATCGTTCTCATGGTGACCAGTAAAATTTTTAAAAAGACCTATAAAAAAAAGAAATAAAACATACTCACATTCCTGGGGTCTTCGCCGGGCACCGGGGCTGTGCCCGTCTCCTTCTTGTGATGGTCCAGCGTCTCCGTCTTGTACGGAGAGACGCTGCCGCGCATATACAGTTCAAACAAATGTACTTGAATTGAGACAGTATACACCTTTGTATACACTTTGCACATACTGTGACCACATTTAAATTTGTATTTGTAAGCATTACCGACGTCTTTGTCAGAATTGTGAACAAACATAGAATATGGAAAAATCAGGGTTCGAAGTGGAGACTGTAGGGTGAAGGTATGGTTCTAAGCCCCGACCCTTGCATAAGCCCTGCCCTCTTTGGACCCAAAGGGGTACTCAAAGTTCCTTTGAAAGGACTAGGCTTCTAGAAGGTGTGGGAAAAGAAGTCCTGGTATGCCAGACACCATATACCGGCCCACTTCGAGCCCTGGGAAGAATGATAAGCCAACGTGGCAGGACCAACGTAAAACTCTACGCAGTATTTTGTTAAACATTAACTCAACTCGTGTCTGAACTCACGTCTTGTTTTAGGATATGGAACTAATATCTTTTGGGACTGGTTTAATAGTATTAAGGAAATAGTTTTGCAGGAACCACAGGACAAGGAAACGAAAAATAGACACAGATTTGATTTTATATTTAGCCCGAGCAGAGAAGTAACATAAAACCTCGTCTAGCATGTTGCATCCACTGCACTCTGCGCAATTAAGCCGAGTAAAATTAGCTAAAGCCACATTCCCCTCCTAGAGAATTCCATAGGTGTTGATAGCTGGTGACTGATGGCTGTTGTGAGGTGTCAGACGATGTATGAGCCGAGCTGCTAACAGGACAGGACACAAGAACAATCTATAACAGGCCACGTCTAAGGCGAAGACAGAGTGACACGAAAACATTTCTGGGCCATTAAACAGTGTTAAAATAAAACGTACAAAACCACAAGAAGGAATAAGCAAATATGCAGATTTTGTGGAACTCGCACAATATTTAAGATAATCCGCTTGGAAGCGTCTGAGGAAAATCTACGGGCCAAGCTGAGGTGTGCAAGTATTTTTAACATGACTTTCTCGGGAACATTTTGTGCACGTTCTGTACTTAGTATAGGGCTCCTGAAAATGTCGTCATTTTAGTGAGGTACGAATGTGGTTTTTACATACCTTGTGGTCAATTCAAAGTAAACGCTGCAGTGATTGGGCCTGATCCCGATCTAATAAAGCTGGCCGATTGCCGCACATCCGAGCATGCGCATGGACAGAAGCCAGAGCTGCGTACGTGGGGCTTGTCTTCACTCACATAGATTTAGGCCTCATGGATGGAGGGAAGCATTTAACTTGTACAGTATGGGCGACTTTTCATATCGATCTTGAGGATCTTGAACTTGAGGCAGATTTAATAGATTTTCCCCAGGTATAGCCAAGAACGTGATCTAACCTTATTGGATGACGTGGGCTGTGACCACTGGACCAGAATCATACTTTAGGCACTATTGACTTACTCACAACTTACTCATGAGTGGGTAAAACCATGTTGAATTGCAGGGGGGGTAAAATGAATGTCAGTGTGTGCATGCAGGGAGAATACTTTATTGTTACTGTTACACTGTTATTACACTTGGGCTGGAAACATCATCTCTCAACTCTAATACTGTTTGCAACTAATGACATTTACCTCAACCGCAATTCAACATGGTTTTACCCACTCTTGAGTACGTTGTGAGTAAATTAATAGTGCCTAAAGTCTGAATCTGGTCCACTGAATCAGAAAATAAGTGTACATTACAAAGGCCAAGCATGAAAGCAAAACACTCCTCATGATCATACCAAGAGCAAAATATGAAAAGGTTACTGTGCAGAGTGTCTTTTCTTGTTGATTTAACTTTATCACTTACCATTTCCACATTGTGCAAACAGATTTGAGTTTCTGTTGGCCGTAGGCAGATGCCCGCTATGCCTAATGTGTAAGTCAGGCCTGTTTCCAGGAGCAAACTACTTAGTTGCTCACGTTACCCGGGTACATTTATTATGAAATTGTTAAATCCCCGTCCAGCAATATGTTTTAGTCTTATTTTTTCTTTTTATTGAGCCAAAGCTTTTTGCTTTTATTTTCATTTTAGAGTCAAGTTTACATTTTCATTGATTGAATTAAAAAGGGTTTTGCAAAACAAAAATATTCCACGATCCAAACTCGTCCTCTGCTATGTATTATTATTTTTTTCCTTTTAAATTAAATTTCCGTCCGATGTCATATATCCTGAGCGCTGTGGGGCTATCTGGGTGTTCCTTCGTGCACAGTTGAAGAAATTTCCGAGACGTTTGGGTTAGAGCAGTTCTGCCAATGTACTACACTAATGTACTAGTGGAATACATATTCTTAAGCATTTTACCTTCTGGACTTATTTTTTTTTTTTTCTAAACTGAAAACATAGAAATAATATTAAAACACAAAACAGTATTTAGCTTCATGCTGCGGTGAAAAAGATATTGCATAAATGTGACCCAAGAAACACTTAGGCCCGTGCTTCAACCTTGTAACAGTCACATCCATTTATTAGACATTCTTCCTTTATATACGGGCAGTAAAGTGTGTTTACATGTGAAAACGGACTTGACCTCCTGAATTCTATGCCTGCTCTATCTACAAATGATCTAGTCAGGAAAATGATAGCCGGCCCGTGCTAATGAATGTGGACCGTGCGACCCGCGGCGATATATTAATAAAGTGTTTAACATACCACACCGATACGTTCTTTACCTCTGCTAACAGCTTGCGTAGAAGTAGGTCGATCTGACCTCCTTTACAGCCATTGGTCCGGCTATGCACCCTCCTTCGGGTCACATGCTCCCTATTACAATGGCTTACTATGATACCTGGGAAGACACCAACAAGCCCGCGACAAAGAATTTTTTACCGCTCTTGCTTCACAAGTACTGGTTTACAAGAACTGCGCATGCGCAGTCTAGAAAAAAAAGAAACGCCCAACGTGATGACATCGGGGTTTATTTGCTAAACTGCGGGAATGGACAAGTGGGGATGTTGCCCATAGCAACCATTCAGATTTTAGTTTACATTTGCCAGTATGTCAAATGAAACTGAAAGCTAGAATCTGATCGATTCCCTGGGCAACACCTCCACTTGTCCATTCCCACAGCTTAGTAAATATAGGCCTAGATGTCATTGTGGGACTTGTACTACTTGGAAGTAGGAAGTAAGTTAAGTCAATACATGCAGCGGTACTGTACCGCTGTCAGAGAGGTGCAGCGAGCAGTTATTATATAATTACCATCACTGCGCTTTTGTTTGTAAATAGAGCTGATTGTACCTACCGCGTTTCCCTGATAATTAGACCTATCCCGTAATTAAGCCCTACCCCTAATTATGAGAATAGGGCTAAAATAAGCCCTACCCCGAAATTAAGCCCAACTAAAAAATCACCTGCAACCCCCCTAGTGACTTACAACCTACAACTTCCAACCACATCACCCCTGCACCAATCCCCACTGCTCCCCCTCACCGGGACCTACTCCAACCACACCAACCTCTCCCCCCCGCGACCTATTACAACAGCATCACCCCCGCAGCACCCCCCCAAACCTCCCAAGAGACCATCCACTTATCTACTGTATCATAGTACAGCGTCATCCTGCAGTGCGCACCGTCCCATCTGTATCTGCTCCCCTCCGTGTCTGTGAATGGCACTGACGTGCGTGTCAGCTTGATTCTTCGACACAGAGGGGAGCAGACACACAGCAGAGCCGCGAAGGTGAAGCCCAGAGGAGAATGACAAAGAAATCAAAACGGTAAGTTGCAGGATGGGGGAAAGCTGGGGGGGGGTACATAAAAGAAGGACTGGGGGAATTACATAACAGCAGGGCTTAAATAAGCCCTACCCTGAAAATAAGCCCTATGGCGATTTTTGCCCCCCAAAAAATAGTGTCTTATTATCGGGGAAACACGGTAACAGAGCTTCATATTGAACATAAACAGATAACTGAATGGTGCATTCTAACAAAGCTTCTAGATTAGGTATCGTTAACCGGTTACACTTAAGACAGAGGCTCCCAAACTTTGTCAGTCGAGGGACCCTTAGGGTCTCCATGATTTTTCAAGGTACCTCTAAGACAGAATAATTTAGTTTTTGAGTCAAAATCATGTAATAAGCACTCAGGTAAACACAGAAATACTTTAGGTTGATTGTGTTGCGCCTATACAAGAAGCAACAATTCTAAGTAACACTAACAACGCGCCACCACCCCAGGAAAAACATTCCACGGCACCCCAATGAGAGCGTTGCGGCACCCCAGAGAGACATGCGCACAGTTTGGGAACCACTGACTTAAGGCTTTGTGAAAATAAATGGACTCTGTCCACGTTTTCTCTAAGGGAATATTCTAATTTATAATATCTATAATGTCATTTTTTACCGTTGAGGACCTCCAAACTCGCGTATGCTTTCTCTCTCTGTTAAAAGTGTTTACAAAATGGTGGCCAAGAGCCAGCAGGAACTCAAGCTGTGGGTCCGGGTGCTCGACAGGCCAAGGAAGCTTACAGTGACGGCCCTTGGCGAGGGCTGTATAGGCGCGGAGCTCCTAGGGTCCCATTACCAGGCGGTGCCATAGACGACCGCCTATTTGGCCTATGTCTCTGGTGTGCGTGCATTTCAAGACTTTTTTGGAGGTTTGGATCCTAGATGTGTACTCTATCTTCAATGTTATCCGCACCTCTACCATCTGGATCACGTCCATAGTCATCAGCTATTTATTTCATTTCTTTTTTTTAGCTGTCAACAATGTATAACAAATTCTAAAAATCCAGTTGCAGAAACTAAATGAAACAATGAAACGTATGATCATAATCCTACACGAAAGAGGGTCTAAGTTAAGACAGGATACCCTGCACACCAATAGGAAATTATAAATATCTGCTGTACTACACAACTGTTTCCTGCTCTTTTAATTACACAATGGAAACCAATCCCAGCAAAAAGGAAATTAACTATTTAAAAAACATTAAGGGTTATGTCCTATTTGGTGGACTCATTTAACGCGTATTTGCAGGAAATTGTCCATTAAGAAATTGTTTCTTTGCTAGGGAGGAGGCATGTAACGAAGAAATACGTGAAAAAGCTTATTCACTGCCCGGAAAAACATAAAAAAGACACACAGACAAATATTAGATTAGATAGATAGATAGATAGATAGATATGAGCTAGATAGATAGATAGATATGAGCTAGATAGATAGATAGATAGATAGATAGATAGATAGATAGATATGAGACAGAAAGATAGATAGACAGACAGATAGATAGATAGATAAGAGATAGATAGATAGATAGATAGATAGATAGATAGATAGATAGACAGATAGATAGATATGAGATAGAGAGATAGATATGAGATAGTTATGAGATAGATAGATAGATAGATAG
>JABWIB010000879.1:33206-45540 GCA_016617825.1 Platyplectrum ornatum
GAGATAGAGAGATAAATATGAGATAGATAGATAGATAGATAGATAGATAGATAGATAGATATGAGATAGATAGATATGAGATAGAGAGATAGATAGATAGATATGAGATAGATAGATAGATAGATAGATATGAGATAGATAGATAGATAGATAGATAGATAGATAGATCTGTAGTTTCCCTTATTGTAAGTTATGAGAAGACACCTTAAATTACTATTTTATAATGTATAACATTCTATTCATCAACTCCTGTCAAAATATTTAAATTTCCTCCAGTAAATGTACAGGTTTTGTTGATGCCAGAAATTCACTAATCCACAAATCCTTCCGCAGATAGTGGAAAGTTACACACCCATAATTTCCAAACCATGTTACTACATTGCATGTCAGTGGGTAACTGGAATGTGTGCCAGATTCCATTATTTATTCATTATATATTCATTATATATTCTTTATATATTCATTATATATTCATTATATATTCTTTATATATTCATTATATATTCATTATATATTCTTTATATATTCATTATATATTCATTTGTGTGTTCACGACTTTTCCAGAACACAAGACCATGTAGCTGTAGCCATTCAGACACAGCGCTGCGACTACCTGCAATCAAAGGGGTGATCTGGTTGACGTTCGCTAGTATGCAGAAATAAAATGAGAGCTAGAATCTGATTGGTTGCTATAGGCAACCTCCTCTTTTTCATTCCCGCAGCTTAGTAAATACAGGCCCTGGTTTTGTGTGAAAGTAATTCCCGAATGCAGCTTGTCCTGTCTTTCCTTTCAGTCTGGACCAGGACCAGTAAATGTGGTTCTGCTACTTTAAGGACATTTGATCCTCATTAATTCTTGATCGGGTAAATGAGAATGGACGGGGTATTCATAAACAAGGAACGTTTTCTTTTCTGTGAATTAAGTTTTCATTCCATTTATCCGCTGGCCCTCACTTCACTCAGGCTATATTTAGAAATGCTGATTTTCTGACATTTCGGGAGGTCTGATCATATGACAGCGCTCCAGCCATGATAACAGAGAAATGATTTATTACACGTAATGACAGAAAACGCCTGTGTCGGAAAATAGACCTGTAGCGCACACAGCGTATAGGCTATAGTAACCGAATGGAGACTTTAAAAAATGAATGGCGCTCCGGTAATTAATCATCATTACACTCAGTATGGGTCTATACTGTATTTTCCCACAAAACAATACAAGGCTTTAACTGCTATCTTTACATAAACTGTGCACCGTTCTGTAAACGCAGCTGGTAACACTTGCATCTACAGCTGAAAATGGAGCGAGCGGCTTAAACTACGCTGTGCAAAAAGAAATTCAGGGGAATTCAGACCTAGGTGTGCAGGGTAACACATTGTACTAGATTTATTTGACACTTGTTCCTGTTCCAGGCGCTGGTCTTCTGCTGACCACAATTCCGACAGAGCTGAGAAGAAGGATCTAGGTTTCGTTACAGACCCTTCAAGTTATGCCATCTACAGAAGTTGTGATGGAAGGGTCATTAATGCTGTGAATAGGACCCTTACATCCACCCCTGGTTAAATGACATCTTTGGTGTGCCAGAAGCAAGCACAGGATTATTCCCAGATAATTACTTGGACCAAAGGTTCCAGCTTCTTCCCAGTGCCTGTAGTACAGCAGTAAGCCCAGGTCTCTCCATGCACCACAGTAGTGCAGAAAGGTCCCCCCACATGTGACGTTAAGATGTCATGATGTCTGGGTCCCAACATGTGACATTAAAATGTCATGACGTCTGGGCCCCCTACATGTGATGTTAAGATGTCACAGCGTCCATCCAGGCCTGGGATGAGCTCACTTAGACACTAGTATTGATGTCTACGTGAGTAGTACTGGCATGCAGTAGGAACAGAGGGAATACAGATAGAAATCTTCCACATGGACAGCATCATGGCACCGGCCCGGGACAGTAGGCCCGGCTGACCCCCCTTCACGGATGCTGGAAAAAAAGCCAGATCGTGACAGAAGCTAAATCCAGGTCATTGCAGTATTAATTCGAGAAGAAAATAGCATGAGCTGGGTCAGTATACGAAGGCATTAGCGAACGTGCTACTACAGTAATCATAATAAAGATAGGATTTTTCCAGGTTTCCTCCGGTTTGGGGCTGTCACATGACGTTGTTGCAGAAATTCCATGAATAAGCTTACGCCACACAACTGACATTTATATGTTGAAGGGTTTGAGGACCTGCTCATCATTCTTTCTACAGCTGTGTTCACATCAAACACAGGAAAAATATTTGTGATACTCCGAAAATGTTTCCAAGAGCACAAATGTGCAGAGCAGGAAAGGAGGGAACCGTTTCACGGATACGTACTTCATTATTTCCAAGGCTGACAAAAATACTTCACAAATGATTTTGAAAAATCGAACGAGGCAAATCTGATCATTTGAGATGAAAAACAGACTCATTGTAGACTGTTCCCAGACGTCGAGCTTTCCTCTTTACTAATAGTTCATCTGTTTATGAGATTGTCTATACCAGTGGTTCCCAAACTGTGTGCCGTGGCTCCCTGGGGTGCCACAACACTCTCATTGGGGTGCCACAAATAGTTTTTTACGATGTGGTGCCAAGTTGCTAGTGCACAATTTTACGTCTTTTATAGGATCAACACAAGAACACAAAAATGTCTATTTATCTAAATAAACATTACACTATTTTGACTCAAAAGCTTAAAAAATGAGAAAAAAATTTGTATTAGGGGTGCCTTGAAAAATTATGGCGAACCTAAGGGTGCCTCGACCGAGAAAGTTTGGGAACCACTGGTCTATACAATGTAAAAAATCTTCTCCACCTCTGCTCTGCTGTCCTCCACCTCCTGCCCCCCCCATCACTCTAGGCCCCATGTCTCTCCTGATCCTGATTTCTGTCTTTATATGTTACCTGTGGGTGATAATAACATTGGTGATGTCATACCACCTTTCTCATTGACATTGGCGGCCGAGAGTCATCCCTGGTTCTCTATAGGAACCATAAATTGTTCCATAGAGAAGACATGTCGATCTCCCCGACATAGAAGAGAATAGTAGCCATCCAAGGGTCAGTCATGATTGGCTCTTTGCAGGGCCATGCCGACGCGGGTTTCGCTTCATCGTCACGTGATTCGTTCACTTCTAACATAAACGCACCACAGATAAAAGTATTAGATGTCATTGGTGAAGTTTCCATTTCTTGACCTTGTTTCTTAGAAAACGGTATAAACACAAGATTCCATTTAATCCTGGAAAACGTACAAATGTCAACTCAAACAGGAATTCACCTGAACTGACCCGAACTTGTACTGGGCTTGACTTCCGAAGCTGGCTCTGCATTGTGATTCTCACAAGTGCTGTACTCTAGATCAAGGAGAATGATAGCTATCGCTCTACGAGAAGACTGCAAATACATAAATAAGCCACAATAAGTGATTTCATTGCACAGATATTTCAAGGGGAGAAGAGGACACGCGGTTATAAATTATTCTGGGTCTTGGGGAATTTCTGTCAAAATTGAGGAAAATACAAGAATCTCTAGACGTGGAGATAAAACGCGAGATGATTGCACTTGGAAGGATACAATAGACAAGTGGCCAAAAAGGGATTCAAATTTAGGCTAATGACAATGTTTGTTTGTTATTTTTTTAACTGGACGTAACACATTACAGATGTAGGCAGCCGTATTGTGCATAATAACGCCAGTTACTCATCAATACAGCGCAATTCAACCGTCTCTAACCTTGTATTGTGAAGACATTATGGGGCCGATTCAAGACGCGAAAAAGCGGTTGTGCATTTTTTCGCGTCTCTTACAGTAGCCAAAACACGCTACCTTTTATATGGCTCAATGAGCCGCGAGTAGATAGGACGATGTTTGCGTAAGGGGGGCGCGAAGATAATTGAATATGTGACAATATTTGTGTAATTATTTTACTGTTAGGTTTCCCCTTATCTGTAATAACAAGAAAACACAATGAAAGTTTCCTGTATCCAGGACCGGATACAGTGTTTGAAAATATGAGAAAATGAAATAAAAAGTTAGGCAGGGTATACACTGGGGCTCATTATGGTGACTAATACGCAAATCACACAATAAGCAACTGTCTAAGTCGACATTTTTGGAGAAAAACTTCAGTCTGTTCTAACACAATATCTTCCCTTTTCATATTATTCCCTTTCATATTTCTGCAAACTGACACCCTGTGGACGATTATGCAATAGCAGCATTTTGCTGCATAACTTGTTGGGCACAAATTGTAAACAATCCACAGGAAACTAGACAGCAGCCATTGAGATTTCCTTTTATGAGTAGAAATTTTTCTTCTAATATCTAATCTTTTGGAAAATATGCGTCCAGACGCCTTCATTAAAATCTACATGTTGATCTGTTTACATACTAAGTTTTACCTCCGCCACCTCGTCTTATTTAGCATGCCTATCCCCGTCTACAGTGCGGGAATTCGGCCAATGTGGAATCTGGACTCCTCGTCAGGGCTCGAAGTGGGGGGGTATACGGGGGTATGACATACCGGCACTTTTCCCACTGTTGTAATGGAAAAATTTAAAATCCCCATTGACTTCCATTATTTTCTGTGTTTCCATACCCCCACTTCAAAATATCCATACCCCCACTTCTAAATTTCCACTTCGACCACTGCTCCTCGTATGCCTTCCACACACATTTTGTTCCCATTGGTCCTTGCTGCAGCTAGATGCCTTGTGACTAAATCTTGCAAATAGCCACACCCACCAGCAATGGCCGCCCCCACATAATTCAACCTGGTATGTGGCTCAGAGGGAACGGGTCAAACACTAGCAGCGTGAGAAGGAAGATGCATTTTTTGCTTACCGCTCTGTTCACAGTTTACTGTTGACAATTACGCTTGCCAAACATATTTCCAGCAGATTCAGCCAGCAGGACCATGTCACCGGAGAAATCCCAACCAGGGCTTAAATTTACTAAGCGGTGAGATTGCAGGGAGATTGAAAAGTGGGGATGTTGCCCATAGCAACCAATCAGATTCACGCCTGCATTCTCCAGTATGCAAAATGACACAGAGTGCATGAATCTGATTGGTTGCTATGGGCAACAGCCCCACTCTTCAATCTCCCTGCTTAGTAAATTTGGGCCTATATGTGCTCAGTGGACAGTACTGTACAAGGAGCTCTTGTTCAGATGAAGCTGATTTATGTGTGATGTGTCTATGGTGTGAAATGGACCCAGAGCGTTCAGCTGTGACAGGGAGCAGTATCCTGTATACACGGGCTGGTCGGGGTGCGAGGAATTCTCCAGGAAGCTGGCAGCTAGAGATGGGTTAATCACCAAGAATGCCGAATATTTGAAAACATTTTATGTCAATATTTACAGGAATGTGCCAAGTTTCAGCGAGTAAATATTCATTTTAAGTTCCGGGGAAGGTAAGAATGCCCCTTAATGTGCATTGCCTTGAACTTCTCTAATAGAAAAAGTGAAGTTCCTCAGGTATTTATAGTACACTCATATTATTACAGTAAAATAACGTGGAAGTGTGTTCACGTGGCACAAAAAGTATATGCGCATTGAAAATCCTGATCTGTGGTGTATTTATATTTATATTTGTATATGTATTTATAAACAGCAGTCAGCACTCTTAGGCCTAAATTTACTAAGCAGAGAGATTGAAAAGTGGGGATGCTGCCCGTAGCAACCAATCAGATTCATGCTCAGTTTCATTTTAAATTCTGGTGAATGTGAGCTCCAATCTGATTGGTTGCTATGGGTGACACCCCCACTTTTCAATCTCCCTGCTTCGTAAATCTAGGCCTTAGGCCTAGATTTCTAAACTGTGGAAAAGTGGATACGTTGTCAATAGCGACCAATCGGATTCTAGCTTTCACTTTCCTGTTACATGCTAAAAAATGTCAGTTAGAATCTGATTGGTTGCTATGGGTGACACCCCCACTTTTCAATCTCCCTGCTTCGTAAATCTAGGCCTTAGGCCTAGATTTCTAAACTGTGGAAAAGTGGATACGTTGTCAATAGCGACCAATCGGATTCTAGCTTTCACTTTCCTGTTACATGCTAAAAAATGTCAGTTAGAATCTGATTGGTTGCTATGGGTGACACCCCCACTTTTCAATCTCCCTGCTTCGTAAATCTAGGCCTTAGGCCTAGATTTCTAAACTGTGGAAAAGTGGATACGTTGTCAATAGCGACCAATCGGATTCTAGCTTTCACTTTCCTGTTACATGCTAAAAAATGTCAGTTAGAATCTGATTGGTTGCTATGGGTGACACCCCCACTTTTCAATCTCCCTGCTTCGTAAATCTAGGCCTTAGGCCTAGATTTCTAAACTGTGGAAAAGTGGATACGTTGTCAATAGCGACCAATCGGATTCTAGCTTTCACTTTCCTGTTACATGCTAAAAAATGTCAGTTAGAATCTGATTGGTTGCTATGGGTGACACCCCCACTTTTCAATCTCCCTGCTTCGTAAATCTAGGCCTTAGGCCTAGATTTCTAAACTGTGGAAAAGTGGATACGTTGTCAATAGCGACCAATCGGATTCTAGCTTTCACTTTCCTGTTACATGCTAAAAAATGTCAGTTAGAATCTGATTGGTTGCTATGGGTGACACCCCCACTTTTCAATCTCCCTGCTTCGTAAATCTAGGCCTTAGGCCTAGATTTCTAAACTGTGGAAAAGTGGATACGTTGTCAATAGCGACCAATCGGATTCTAGCTTTCACTTTCCTGTTACATGCTAAAAAATGTCAGTTAGAATCTGATTGGTTGCTATGGGTGACACCCCCACTTTTCAATCTCCCTGCTTCGTAAATCTAGGCCTTAGGCCTAGATTTCTAAACTGTGGAAAAGTGGATACGTTGTCAATAGCGACCAATCGGATTCTAGCTTTCACTTTCCTGTTACATGCTAAAAAATGTCAGTTAGAATCTGATTGGTTGCTATGGGTGACACCCCCACTTTTCAATCTCCCTGCTTCGTAAATCTAGGCCTTAGGCCTAGATTTCTAAACTGTGGAAAAGTGGATACGTTGTCAATAGCGACCAATCGGATTCTAGCTTTCACTTTCCTGTTACATGCTAAAAAATGTCAGTTAGAATCTGATTGGTTGCTATGGGTGACACCCCCACTTTTCAATCTCCCTGCTTCGTAAATCTAGGCCTTAGGCCTAGATTTCTAAACTGTGGAAAAGTGGATACGTTGTCAATAGCGACCAATCGGATTCTAGCTTTCACTTTCCTGTTACATGCTAAAAAATGTCAGTTAGAATCTGATTGGTTGCTATGGGTGACACCCCCACTTTTCAATCTCCCTGCTTCGTAAATCTAGGCCTTAGGCCTAGATTTCTAAACTGTGGAAAAGTGGATACGTTGTCAATAGCGACCAATCGGATTCTAGCTTTCACTTTCCTGTTACATGCTAAAAAATGTCAGTTAGAATCTGATTGGTTGCTATGGGTGACACCCCCACTTTTCAATCTCCCTGCTTCGTAAATCTAGGCCTTAGGCCTAGATTTCTAAACTGTGGAAAAGTGGATACGTTGTCAATAGCGACCAATCGGATTCTAGCTTTCACTTTCCTGTTACATGCTAAAAAATGTCAGTTAGAATCTGATTGGTTGCTATGGGTGACACCCCCACTTTTCAATCTCCCTGCTTCGTAAATCTAGGCCTTAGGCCTAGATTTCTAAACTGTGGAAAAGTGGATACGTTGTCAATAGCGACCAATCGGATTCTAGCTTTCACTTTCCTGTTACATGCTAAAAAATGTCAGTTAGAATCTGATTGGTTGCTATGGGTGACACCCCCACTTTTCAATCTCCCTGCTTCGTAAATCTAGGCCTTAGGCCTAGATTTCTAAACTGTGGAAAAGTGGATACGTTGTCAATAGCGACCAATCGGATTCTAGCTTTCACTTTCCTGTTACATGCTAAAAAATGTCAGTTAGAATCTGATTGGTTGCTATGGGTGACACCCCCACTTTTCAATCTCCCTGCTTCGTAAATCTAGGCCTTAGGCCTAGATTTCTAAACTGTGGAAAAGTGGATACGTTGTCAATAGCGACCAATCGGATTCTAGCTTTCACTTTCCTGTTACATGCTAAAAAATGTCAGTTAGAATCTGATTGGTTGCTATGGGTGACACCCCCACTTTTCAATCTCCCTGCTTCGTAAATCTAGGCCTTAGGCCTAGATTTCTAAACTGTGGAAAAGTGGATACGTTGTCAATAGCGACCAATCGGATTCTAGCTTTCACTTTCCTGTTACATGCTAAAAAATGTCAGTTAGAATCTGATTGGTTGCTATGGGTGACACCCCCACTTTTCAATCTCCCTGCTTCGTAAATCTAGGCCTTAGGCCTAGATTTCTAAACTGTGGAAAAGTGGATACGTTGTCAATAGCGACCAATCGGATTCTAGCTTTCACTTTCCTGTTACATGCTAAAAAATGTCAGTTAGAATCTGATTGGTTGCTATGGGTGACACCCCCACTTTTCAATCTCCCTGCTTCGTAAATCTAGGCCTTAGGCCTAGATTTCTAAACTGTGGAAAAGTGGATACGTTGTCAATAGCGACCAATCGGATTCTAGCTTTCACTTTCCTGTTACATGCTAAAAAATGTCAGTTAGAATCTGATTGGTTGCTATGGGTGACACCCCCACTTTTCAATCTCCCTGCTTCGTAAATCTAGGCCTTAGGCCTAGATTTCTAAACTGTGGAAAAGTGGATACGTTGTCAATAGCGACCAATCGGATTCTAGCTTTCACTTTCCTGTTACATGCTAAAAAATGTCAGTTAGAATCTGATTGGTTGCTATGGGTGACACCCCCACTTTTCAATCTCCCTGCTTCGTAAATCTAGGCCTTAGGCCTAGATTTCTAAACTGTGGAAAAGTGGATACGTTGTCAATAGCGACCAATCGGATTCTAGCTTTCACTTTCCTGTTACATGCTAAAAAATGTCAGTTAGAATCTGATTGGTTGCTATGGGTGACACCCCCACTTTTCAATCTCCCTGCTTCGTAAATCTAGGCCTTAGGCCTAGATTTCTAAACTGTGGAAAAGTGGATACGTTGTCAATAGCGACCAATCGGATTCTAGCTTTCACTTTCCTGTTACATGCTAAAAAATGTCAGTTAGAATCTGATTGGTTGCTATGGGTGACACCCCCACTTTTCAATCTCCCTGCTTCGTAAATCTAGGCCTTAGGCCTAGATTTCTAAACTGTGGAAAAGTGGATACGTTGTCAATAGCGACCAATCGGATTCTAGCTTTCACTTTCCTGTTACATGCTAAAAAATGTCAGTTAGAATCTGATTGGTTGCTATGGGTGACACCCCCACTTTTCAATCTCCCTGCTTCGTAAATCTAGGCCTTAGGCCTAGATTTCTAAACTGTGGAAAAGTGGATACGTTGTCAATAGCGACCAATCGGATTCTAGCTTTCACTTTCCTGTTACATGCTAAAAAATGTCAGTTAGAATCTGATTGGTTGCTATGGGTGACACCCCCACTTTTCAATCTCCCTGCTTCGTAAATCTAGGCCTTAGGCCTAGATTTCTAAACTGTGGAAAAGTGGATACGTTGTCAATAGCGACCAATCGGATTCTAGCTTTCACTTTCCTGTTACATGCTAAAAAATGTCAGTTAGAATCTGATTGGTTGCTATGGGTGACACCCCCACTTTTCAATCTCCCTGCTTCGTAAATCTAGGCCTTAGGCCTAGATTTCTAAACTGTGGAAAAGTGGATACGTTGTCAATAGCGACCAATCGGATTCTAGCTTTCACTTTCCTGTTACATGCTAAAAAATGTCAGTTAGAATCTGATTGGTTGCTATGGGTGACACCCCCACTTTTCAATCTCCCTGCTTCGTAAATCTAGGCCTTAGGCCTAGATTTCTAAACTGTGGAAAAGTGGATACGTTGTCAATAGCGACCAATCGGATTCTAGCTTTCACTTTCCTGTTACATGCTAAAAAATGTCAGTTAGAATCTGATTGGTTGCTATGGGTGACACCCCCACTTTTCAATCTCCCTGCTTCGTAAATCTAGGCCTTAGGCCTAGATTTCTAAACTGTGGAAAAGTGGATACGTTGTCAATAGCGACCAATCGGATTCTAGCTTTCACTTTCCTGTTACATGCTAAAAAATGTCAGTTAGAATCTGATTGGTTGCTATGGGTGACACCCCCACTTTTCAATCTCCCTGCTTCGTAAATCTAGGCCTTAGGCCTAGATTTCTAAACTGTGGAAAAGTGGATACGTTGTCAATAGCGACCAATCGGATTCTAGCTTTCACTTTCCTGTTACATGCTAAAAAATGTCAGTTAGAATCTGATTGGTTGCTATGGGTGACACCCCCACTTTTCAATCTCCCTGCTTCGTAAATCTAGGCCTTAGGCCTAGATTTCTAAACTGTGGAAAAGTGGATACGTTGTCAATAGCGACCAATCGGATTCTAGCTTTCACTTTCCTGTTACATGCTAAAAAATGTCAGTTAGAATCTGATTGGTTGCTATGGGTGACACCCCCACTTTTCAATCTCCCTGCTTCGTAAATCTAGGCCTTAGGCCTAGATTTCTAAACTGTGGAAAAGTGGATACGTTGTCAATAGCGACCAATCGGATTCTAGCTTTCACTTTCCTGTTACATGCTAAAAAATGTCAGTTAGAATCTGATTGGTTGCTATGGGTGACACCCCCACTTTTCAATCTCCCTGCTTCGTAAATCTAGGCCTTAGGCCTAGATTTCTAAACTGTGGAAAAGTGGATACGTTGTCAATAGCGACCAATCGGATTCTAGCTTTCACTTTCCTGTTACATGCTAAAAAATGTCAGTTAGAATCTGATTGGTTGCTATGGGTGACACCCCCACTTTTCAATCTCCCTGCTTCGTAAATCTAGGCCTTAGGCCTAGATTTCTAAACTGTGGAAAAGTGGATACGTTGTCAATAGCGACCAATCGGATTCTAGCTTTCACTTTCCTGTTACATGCTAAAAAATGTCAGTTAGAATCTGATTGGTTGCTATGGGTGACACCCCCACTTTTCAATCTCCCTGCTTCGTAAATCTAGGCCTTAGGCCTAGATTTCTAAACTGTGGAAAAGTGGATACGTTGTCAATAGCGACCAATCGGATTCTAGCTTTCACTTTCCTGTTACATGCTAAAAAATGTCAGTTAGAATCTGATTGGTTGCTATGGGTGACACCCCCACTTTTCAATCTCCCTGCTTCGTAAATCTAGGCCTTAGGCCTAGATTTCTAAACTGTGGAAAAGTGGATACGTTGTCAATAGCGACCAATCGGATTCTAGCTTTCACTTTCCTGTTACATGCTAAAAAATGTCAGTTAGAATCTGATTGGTTGCTATGGGTGACACCCCCACTTTTCAATCTCCCTGCTTCGTAAATCTAGGCCTTAGGCCTAGATTTCTAAACTGTGGAAAAGTGGATACGTTGTCAATAGCGACCAATCGGATTCTAGCTTTCACTTTCCTGTTACATGCTAAAAAATGTCAGTTAGAATCTGATTGGTTGCTATGGGTGACACCCCCACTTTTCAATCTCCCTGCTTCGTAAATCTAGGCCTTAGGCCTAGATTTCTAAACTGTGGAAAAGTGGATACGTTGTCAATAGCGACCAATCGGATTCTAGCTTTCACTTTCCTGTTACATGCTAAAAAATGTCAGTTAGAATCTGATTGGTTGCTATGGGCAACATCATCATCTCTTTTTCTATGTTGCACTTTTTAAATTTAGTTCGTAGACAAAATACTGAGGGCTGTCTTAGCCAAGGTTGACAACTATCCTGGGAGACTCCCGAATTTCAGGATTTACTAAAAATATAAATGACCAGGGAGATTTGGCGATTCTCCTGGGATACCAGGATAATTACTGGAGTCTCCTGGACATTCCCGGGAGGACATTGGGCGGGCTCTAAATAAAAGCTATAATATGGTCACTAATAATACCAGGAGGCACAATGCGTAATAGACAGCAACAGGAATTTCCTCGCATGTGTATAGCATCCAGCTCATAAATGATGACATGCATTCACTGCCGGCTTTCTTATTGCCTCATTAAAATATCAAAATTCCATGTTTTCATGTTTAAATTAGTGTTTTGTTAGAACTGCTTTGGTTAATCCTTTGAACACTCTTATGCTGGCCATACATCTATAAGATTTTGCATGCAATCATGCGATATAGAGATATATCGCATGTTGCATCGCATACTTAAAGTGAAATCTTGCCTTACCCCCGATGCGATGCGCGTCCCCGCTGGTCGCATATCGCATCTGTCAGTCTCACGGTCTCCTTGTA
>JABWIB010000879.1:52466-65931 GCA_016617825.1 Platyplectrum ornatum
TGAGCTCTCAGTTTCATTTTACACTCTGGAGAATGTGAACTCAAATCTGATTGGTTGCCATGGGCAACTTCCCCAAATTCGAATTTCACTGCAATCTCCCTGCTTAGTAAATATACCCCTTAGGGTCTGCTCTTTTGATAGCTATTAAGTATATAAAGCAGAATAGAACTCCACGTATCACATATAAAGCAGGGTAATTAATGATAAAGCATTGTTCATATAAAAACCCCTCCCCCACACAACATTTCCATTTACAAATCTTTTTGTCTCCAGTTTTATGCGTGTGGTTTGCAGAGTCGTTGCTCTTTTGTGGTTAGATGTCTCCTATATGTCTGTTCGAGAGTCTTTTATCTCTCCTACCTATTCATTTTTTCAGCTGTGATTCATTTTAAGTTTCATTTTCCAGACTGCATTTGGATAACTGAACACAAAGTAACCGGCAGCCGTAGATTGTATTTGGCTACTGCTGTGGGAATGGATCATCTGTGCATCTGTACTTTCTGAAAGCCGTCCTGTCTACGGGTGCTTTCTAAAGAGATACAATCAGACGTTTGATCCTTGTTTTTGCTAAGTGCTAATGAATTTTGCAGTCAGTATTATTTTCTGCATTCACAATATTCAGGTAGTGATTTATATATCAACAAAGAAACACTCTCTAGAGAACCCAAATTGTTGAATGTAAACACTGTGCGCTGTATTTGTGTAACAATATACTATATGTAAAAATATTTATATTATTTATATATTAACAGGTTTTTATATAGCGATATATCAGATTACATTATGCTTTACATGAGCCAGACAAGACTAGGTGGTAACAGACATAATGGGTTAGGGAAGGGGGCCCTGCCCGCAAGCTTACACTTTATAGGAGATTGGGATTTGATAAATGGGGGTAAGTGCTATTTATTATACAATGGACCAGCCAGGGTATATGGTAAAAGTGTTCTGTGCTCTGTATGATCCAGTCACACTGCAGTGTTAGTAGCAGAAATTGAGGGTAATCTTAGAATGGAAAAAGTGTTCCAAGTTTGTGTTTTGGAATAGAAATGTAAACTGAGAAGTAGATTAGTTATAATTACGGTAGACCATAAGTAGGTCGAGGAACATGGTAAGTTTTACTGAACAAATAAGTTTTAAGACAGCACTTAAAATTTGGAGAGTAGAGGATAGTCTTAACGGGTGAGCAAGGTTATTCCAGAGAGTGGGTGCAGCCCGGGAGAAGTCCTGTAACCAGTAATGAGAGCATTTGTTTAGAGTAGAATATCCTTGAAAATCTGATAGAACGAGCTGGGATATATGAGATAAGTGAGGATATATATGAGGTGAGTGAGGATATATATGAGGTGAGTGAGGATATCATTGGTGCTCCAGCGCCTGCTGTCTTGGCAGGATGACTGCGCATGCGCAACGGCCGAAAGGCGCATGCGCATCAAGCAAAGATTTGCCAACAAAGAAGATATTGTGGGACCTCGCAGGATTTCGGGAGAAAGGTCAGTTTTTATAAAAATATGAATCAATGTGGACGATTCGTATAGTGTTAGTGGTTTGAGGGTGACCCCGACCGTAACGTAATCTATGATAGGCTGCACAGGCCCTATCTCCAGCGTTGGTCTGTACACGGTGTAAATTTCTCTTTGAGTTCTTTTGAACTGTCGTGTTGAGTACATGACCCAGATAGCTGACCATAACGCTATGTGTGGCATAATGAAGAGAGATGTTTGTTACTAGCCTAATACGATCTGTGATGCTTTGGTTTTAGGACAATTAGGTCGGTTTATTGTGCACAGTGCTGATTTAATATTTCATTTTTGCATATTTTGACTAGGGTTGGAGATAGGGCTTGTGCAGCCTATAATAGATTACGTTCCTGTCGGGGTCACCCTCATAAGGGCGGGTGCTCCGTGTTGTTAGGCAGGGGATATATTTAGTACAGCTCAGTGAATAAGGGGTTAAATAGATCACATTAGGACAAAATACCTGCTAACCCTTACCTAGGGCACTCTTCACTCCCTGGATGTTTGTATATATTATTATATTATTTCTTAGTGTGGCATACCATATAGGTTTTGAAATTTTAAATAATTGAAGTAAAAGTTATTTTTCATCTGTGATTTCTTCTACCGGCATTTATTCGATGTTGTAGCATTCGAATACAGTGTGTTCATTTCTGTAGAACAAGAGAGTTCATTTTTTAGCCTCAGAAAAACAGAAGAATCAAAAGTAAATGGATTTACATGACGGGAGAAAAAGAAGAAAATAAAATACGGATTACCACAAACATTCCGCATACAAGTGTTTTATATACCAGTGTTTTATATACAAGTGTTTTATATGTAATTTTCCTGAGCACATTTTATCTTCTGCAGTAGGATTTTTGCATGAAAGTTTGCAAACAAAAAAGTTTAAGAACATTTTGTTCAGATAATTGGAGTAAAACCCCAATAGGGCACATTAACATGTTTAACGAACCTCTGAGAATCCCAATATTCATAGTGGATTCGGGTTTCGTAACATAAACTGATTCTTTCCTTGCTATTATTTTATTTCAAGGCATAAACTCCTGGGTCCCATAAACTAATAACAGTAAGTATTAAATGGCCAACAGATGTAATACCTCAAAATAATAGTACAGCATAATCATTTTCTTTTGGCAGACTTTTTTTTGGTAAATCTGCATTATCCAGAGCCCATCCCTTGTTCTGAAATGGACGGTCAACTATAGGAAATCATAAAAAAAAGCCAAAAAATAATGGCATCTCCCGGACGCACTACCTAGCTTCTTCTTTTATCCCAGCCGTAGGGATTTTATCTTTGATCTCCAATTTCAGTTTTAGTATTCGTCTTTTTACACGAGCCAGTTCATTGCTGGATGCCTTTAGAAGAAATAGACCATTTGTTAAATTCTGTCCAGCAATCGTCTGTCTTCGTATAATGCAGGATTATAAAATACTCCAGCGGGTCGACTGTGTATTCTGAAGCCTCTGGGAAGGATTCTTCCTTTATATTATTCAAAATGCGCTCTGCCGTGCCAATAATGACTCAGATGGTTCTTTTGAGTCTTTCCAAATCTCTCATCTTCTTAGTAGCCTTTATATTTCGAGGTGTTACACATCACTTATAAGGCACATTACCAATGTTTTCGCTTGTCAGAGTTACATTATGAAATGACCTGTCAGTCTTCTAAGTAATGCGTTGTGTAATGTTTCAGAGCTTTGTGCATTCTATTTATGCAACACATACTAAAAGTCATAGTTGTATACTGTATGTTATTGGAACTTCGCCTTCGGAGTAGAGTCTCAATGTCTGAGGCGTCGTAGATACAGGGCCAGATTAACAATGGGGCGGATGAGACTATAGCCCCAGGCCTCCATCTGAATAAAGGCCCACACATACAGTCATTCTTCAGGCCTCCTACTGAAAAGCAAAATATTTGGAGGGATCCACAATCCTTGATCTGAACTTTTAAGACTTCCTTGAGATCACCTCCAGTGACAAATCTCCACCCATCAAAGACTACCATATGTTTCCATCTTTCTATCCATGCCTCTATTGTCATCATCATTTTGGGTGACTGTCCGCACCTTCTATCTTGTCCCAATAAGTATACAAAACTGGTGGCATGAGTTTTTTTTATTTTATTTTTTTTATTTTACCTGCAAAAAAAGGGGTGGAGTTTGGGTAGAACTGGGTGGAATAGGAGTGAAATGAAGGGATGGGGTTAGGCTGTAGAGAATGGAGGGTTAGAGTTAGGGTAGTGGAAGGGTTAGGGGAAGAATTAAAAAAACTTACCTGTTGGCGCTGCAGGAGTCATGCAGCTCCCTCTGTCGGTCATGAAACTCCCTCTGTCGGAAATGAAACTCCCTCTGTCGGACATGAAACTCCCTCTGTCAGTCATGAAAGTCCCTCTGCCGGTCATGAAACTCCCTCTGTAAATGCTGCTCACCTTTTGCCGTTCCGTTCTCCCGTTGAAAAAGTGCTGTTTGCAGCGTAGAATAAGATCAGTGCAGTTCCTTTATTCCCTCTGAAGTAGCAACATGGCATAAACACATATGTGTGTGCAATGCCACCAGCTGCCCATATGTTGGGATTTATAAACAACTGGAATCCATTAATATGTTAATCGAAAACTCCACTTCTTTGGTATGACTCTCCATGCACTGCGTATGAGGTTACTGTGTTTATAATAAAGTCCTATTTAATACAACATGCATTTCTCATCGTCTGCAGAAATCGCTATAACATCTTGTTAAATCCTTATGAATGATAAATCCTTATCAGCACTGTGGGCCGCATACTTATCATATTTACAGCTCTGCAATTTCAGGAGGAAAAGACTTTGCTAAGTTCACCACCCAGTCCAGCAGGAAGGGCCATGCAATGCTACCCGTAATTGGCACCGGGACGTGAATATTTTTAATGAGACGTGAAATAATGTTAGATTGAGCAAGGCGTTCTGACCACCCACTTCTCCTGACCCCTAGACTGTGAATAAAAACAAACGTCCCTACTCACAAACTGTGACGATTAATGGTCTTTATAAAATATCACATAAAATAATGATCCCTTCTCACAGTATCTCCGCGCTCGTGATATTTTATTTCCTGGTGAAGGGAATAGATAGTAGTCTAAGACCACCCAGCGAGTCCTCTCCTACTGTGCTGATTTTCCTGAATTTGATTATGATCCCGGAGAGTAATGTAATGCATTTTTTTCTTTCGCTCTGCTAAGGTTTGATGTTCCACATTGCAAAACAGATGCTCGTCGTTAACACTGTATATCTATAGAGCGCGCGGCTCGAAATACCTAACAGCGACGTGAGCAGGAATTCTGAAATGCATTGATCTGCGTGACCACACATATCTGGAATAATATTGTGATTCTTTTTAAGACTTGGATACTGACCTCCACTATTAACACTGAAAGTATCATGTATATTCAATGTTTACAAGACATAGAGAAAGAATTTTTGGAATTAAATCTGATTTTTTTTTTGTTTTTTGTACATTTGTTTTTTGGACATTCGGAAGAATAAGCAGGTTTCCGACTGACTGATGAAATATAGACAGTGCTCCTAGAATTCCAGGGACTACATTTACTAAACAGGGAGCTTGCAAGAAGAGTAATAAGTGGAGGTGTTGCCTATAGCAACCAATCAGATGGAGAATGTGAGCTTGAATCTGATTGGTTGCTATGGGCAACATCCCCACTTTTCAATCTCACTGCTTAGTAAATTTAGGTCCAGGAGGGCAAGCAATCCTCCCTGATCTGCTAGCAAGTACAACCCTCTGCTCCTCCGCAGATATGGGGCAAGATAAGCCTCCATGACATATTATCTTAACATTTTCTCCTGGATGAGTAAGGGTAACATAAAGGTTGAAAATTAATGTACCAATTGTTTTTACATATCTGCTAATGAGGTCCATAACCTATTTTGCTTTTCATCTTTATTAAGCAGACCCTTGTTTAGATTTAATGCCAAAAATAATTTCTCTAATCGAATAGATGGTGGCACTAGAAATGTAAAAAAAAATATACTATATAAACCCGAATATGTGCAGCTCTGGTATCTGGGGACAGAGATAAAAACGCTGCCACACAACAGGAGACCTAAGAAGGCTGCAAGCCAGATTCGGCTATGTGGACTGATAACTGTAACGCAGACCCAGCAGCTGCTCACATCCCTGCAGCATCCAGGACAATGACTCGAGTATAAGCCGAGAGGGGCAAATCCAGCACAAACAAATGTGCTGAAAAACTAGGCTTATACTCGAGTAAATACAGTAATTCTACATTAAAGTCTTTATTGGATATAAGTTTAAGGCCATTTATTTATAACTAAAGGCCAAAAAGAAAATGTCACAACTACTATTTCTTTATGTTGTAGGATTGAAATCATACAAATGGCATTATAACACTGTAATTGCATGGTATCTCACCTTGCAAATGACGTGTGTCTAGATATGTACTTGCAGTGGCGGAACTACCGCCATAACAGCCATAGCGGCAGCTACAGAGCCCGAGGATGGCGCTAAATCTAATGGGCCCGGACCCGTCACGGTACCGGCGGCCAGGCCCGGCCCCACTGTATAAACTAAGACATATGTCCTGGGAACAGAATCCTATTTAAGGGTTCCCGCTGCCAGTAGTGCATAGCGGCGGCGCAGAGGCATGACATCATGTCAGCGATGCACCCGCCGCGTACTGTGACAGCCTCCGGCAGATGCACCAGTCACAGGATAAGGTAATACACTTTATCTAGGGGAAGGGGGGGGATGGTGATGGGGTGATGAACATGGATATGGAGGGGGGGGAGAGATGGTGATGGAGATTAGGTGATGGACATGGAGATGGGGAAGGGGGGGAGATGGTTATGGGGTGGCGGGAAAATGGCTATACTTTATAGCCTTATACATGTTTTTAAATTCTGCACATAAGACTGAAGAAGGCCATATCATAACTATGTGCCATGGATGAATGGACTGAACCAACAGGTCATGCATGAAATGAGAAACTGCGGCCCTTAACTTGGCATCTCTGAGCATTGTGCCTCTCCATGAAGGATAAATCTCAGTGACGTTACATCGCCATGTATCATGTAACGAGAGTTCACCGGCTAAGTAGAGCTTAGACAGTAGTGAATGTCTAATCTTTCAGAGAGAAGAATAGTGCTGCTTGGTGGCAGATCCAGGGTGGTCTGGTATATCTTGTTCTGTTTAAAGACGCACTGAATGCAGATAGTATTTCAGGAGTATTCAGTTAGAATTCTTAGCTAAACAGTTGCAATCAACACAGCCAGATATATAAATATATTGGATACGGGTCTAATCTATGAAAGGGTTACAAACATATCTATTACTTTAGTTATAAACTTTCAGAACATCCAGAGCCTAATTGTTCTTATCATGCCAAGTGAACCATTAAAGAAATACAAGTTGTAAGTTAGAAGTTGGAAAACTTGGATAACATTCACCTGTTCCATCTGTTTGTGATTTCATTCTAGTACAGGGTTGCCTACTTTTACAAATGAATATCAGGGACATTGGCATATCTCCATCAAGATGCTGCACCAAAGGGGGGGGGTGTCCTTTAAAACCAAAGGGGCGTGTCCTTGAATAGCCCCCACCCATGGGTGTTTCTAGCTGCCAGGAAAAGTTATTTTAAAAAAATCTCAGCATCAGTATTTATTTATTGATTGTCAGTGAATGAATATATTCAAACGTTTAATGGGTGATTGTAGATTCTGGACAATGACCTGAGCTGAATAGGGAGGTCACTCGCTCTTCATGGAGTCTCCCTGATATTCATGGGCATTTGGCAACTATGTTAAATTGAACAGGATCCAGGGTTTTAATATAAGAGGAAAACTGGTGGAACTTTACACCTTGGCAGAAAAAAATAGATTTTTAGGGGGCATTTAAGCAAATTGTATTTTTTACATACAGGGAGGATACTTTTCTTATTGCGCACAGATACTGACCAGCGTTACTTTTTAACTACTATTTTCACTTGAACAAAGAAACACTCCCATACCTCCCAACTTTTCAGGGGCCGAGATTGGGACAAATCCCGACCGCCTCTGACCAAGGCCTGCCCTTATCGAGACAAACTTGTAGGTGGGCGGGACAGCGGAACAGTCACCCAAAAGCGGGAGTGTCCTACTGAAATAGGGACAGTTGCAAGGTGTACACTTCCTTGAATGCTGTTTGCAATTCAACATAATCTGAATCAATCTGAAGTAAGAGAGTAACCAACTTCTGCTTGCTAAAAGCACGACTCTGTAGCCAGGTCTATGTATATATATATATATATATATATATATATATATGTGTGTGTGTGTGTGTTAAGAAGAAAAGTTGCTTATTTGAATAATGACAGAAGAAACACTGTTCATTACTAACATGTAAATATATATTTCCAATACCTTTTTTATGTATACAAGAAACAAGAATAAGTTTATAACATGAGAGCTCTGAAAAAATACATAATCAAATAAACAGAGACTGTTCAATCCTCTGGACTCTTCATCGTTCCTAATAGGCCTAAGTGTGATTTATAGCAAGTGCCATATTTAACTCCCAGATCCTTTACATTCAGTAATATCATTGTGTGTGGTTGTGGCTCATGTTTCTATGCTGGCATTTGATGGTTAATATATGTGTGTTTATTTGGGGTGTTTTAATTTATGTTTGACTCACAGTATTTATTATGTTCCATTTTTTCTTCTGTTTTTTTCATAAAACTTTTCATAAGAAACTCATATTCATATATATATATATATTAGATTAGTACATTATAATAAATATGTCTCAGAATTTCCCTTCAAGTATTCAATAGATGTTGGCTTGGATGAGAGCAAACTTAGAGCCCATAGCTGTACCGATGACTGACAACATCTAAGATGATAAATAAAGAGTTATCATAGGTAAAAATAATGTTATTACCTTTAGAAGGTAGTGGCTTTATTTGCATGGTGTTATATGCTCTAATAGTGAGGTTTCTAGCTACACATGCAGCCCCTGAAGAGAGCCAAATTATCATTTAAATAATTATTATCACCCTCTGTTAGGGACCTAATTGTAATTATGCAGATTATCCTATGGATATGGTAGAGAAATCCACATGGGATCTCTACCTTAAGGTTTCCGCACAGTAAGGCAGTGCGGAAACCTGGATGGTACATAATTGATGAAGCTAACCCTTACTGTCATATTTGCATTCCTCCCCACCTCCTGTGCAGTACACACACAACCCATTTCCATCCCATTGCCGAAATGTCAGACCTTTATGGAGGTCTGAATTCTATGGACATGGACATCACTAAATGACACTCTTCCCATAGTCTTCATTATGATTATGTTGTTTTGGGCTGTTTGTTCAGCCAGAATGACTGTGTCACCTATATATTAAATTTTCCGATAATCATGGCAGCTGTAAGGAGTATTTGAAGTCACACAAAAGTTTAAACACAATTTGTACACACAATGTGTCACAGAACAGCATGACTTCTTTTCTCTTATATTCTCTGTTTTATCGGAGAAGAGGAGTTGTTGGCCATAGCAAGCAAACGGATTGCCAAACTGTCATGGCAATTTCTAACATGATGACATACATCTTTAAGTATTTATTAAGTGCGATTTGTCCAGCGCTAAATGCTAGAGTGCAAATATCAATTGGGAATCCGAACAATCAGTTAATTGCACTTTAGCATTTCCCTGGGATTTTATTGCCATTAAAAAAATCCATTTGACACAGTAGAGCAGTGGTTCCCAAACTGTGTGCCGTGTCTCCCTGGGGTGCCGCGAAGCTCTCATTGGGGGCCGTGGAATGTTTTTTCTGATATGGTGCAACATTGCTAGTGTTAATTAGAAACACAATTTTACGTCTTGTATAGGAGTAACACAAGATTTGATGTCAACCTGAAGTATTTCTCTCTATACCTAAATAGTTATTACTGGATTTTGACTCAAAAACTTAAAAAATTAGAAATCATTGTGTATTAGGGGCGCCTTAAAAAAATTATGGAGACCCCAAGGTTGCCTCGACTGAGAAAGTTTGGGAACCTCTGCAGTAGAGTGATTTTTAGCCAATTACACAATATCCGTGAAATTGGGCAAAACATTGGTCTAGTGTGTGGCCAGCTTATGTGTAATGCAATAAATTTGGAGTGTGGCCTTCAAGGTGGAAGTAGAAACTACCAAGTTCCTTAGCAAACTGTAAGTGTTAAGCGCCATTCATAAATAAGTTGGCAGCAGCTGACAGCTTAGTGCTGCCTTCTGCTGAGTGGGATGGGAGCCTGCAAAAGGACTTGCAAGTTGAGTGGGTGGGGTTGGCATACGTTGGGGCCCAGCTTTCAGTTCTGATAAAAGCCCAATCCAAGCAAATAGATATCAGGACAGTCAGCCTGATCCAAGACTAGAACATAAGATCCAATGTTTATATAAAATAGTGTATACATAAAAACCTGTTAATTCATAAATAAATAAATAATACAAAAAATGATCACTATAATAATAATAATAATAATAACAATCTTATTATTTAAACGTCTGTATGCAAAAATGTCATTACTGCATTATGCACCTACTCCAAGTGTAAGCTGCTGATTGCTGTTTTTATTAAGTCATAGCTATAGAAAGCTCGTGGGGGTCTGTACAAATGGGCCATATTTTTTTTTAGAATAATCCCCCGCAAAGTCGTCCACTGACAGATTGTATTTTGCCTGGCTAGTTCTTATAGAGGCTAATAAAAGTTGTTTCTTTTGATTTCAGTTTTACAAAAATGTATAAATAAATCTAAAAATAAAGTCACACAATTTCAAAATGTTGTTTATTTTGGAGTTTTGGACACTGAACACTTATATTACACAACCTTAATACTTGCAGGGCGATAAACGTAAATGCTAAAAGACCTCTAATACTCCTTGCAACCAATGCAATTTACCTCCCCTACAATATAACTTGGTTTTGCCCACTTGTAACTTTGCGCTCATAGGTTCAGTAGTGCGTGAGTCTGGATCTGGTCCAATGACCTTGTGTAGTAGCGGCATGCCGTTACTACGTCTGATTTTTATACACTAAGTTGAAAGAAGCCGCGGCCTCTGTGCTTATCGACTCGACAGAAGCAGTAAATAAAAGGATCTTTGGATTGACTGAAGTGTGTGGCCGCACAAACCTCTGGATCAGCTTACGATATTTTACGAGGAAGCCTATTCTGGTACAGAACCAAACACAAGTGTATATGAGTCTGGATCCAGTCCTTAATACCCTGCTAATCTAATTCACGAACGTATCGGTGATGCATGCTATTACTGTACAGTACATTTGACCCTAAATACCAGTAATATATTAATGCCAGAAATCAATTCATTAACCTTCAAGAATGTCTTTCTCAATACCGGTCGCAGCAGATTATTAACGCAGAGGCTATAACTATTCCTACATTCCTCTATAATGATCTGATACTCTCTCTCGACAAAGGGATTCTTTATGTAAGCAGAATGACACTATTGTAATAACATTTGTGATATTTAAACTGTGTGTGTGAACAAACTTCATTCAAGTCTACTCACAGACACTCTACATGTTCCCCATTCTGTCTCTTCACAACTTTTATGTCAGCAGGATATCAGTATATCAGAATTCTGGGAAATAGATAATTGCCTCATTGACTGACTGAGGGAAATAACCATTAGAAATTATTTCATAGTGGATCTCAGCGTCTCCTCGGGTCCCCTGTGTCCGCAAAGTATTTGTATCAGTAAATGGGGGGGGTTGTAGTGGGGGATGTAGTTCGCCATGCAACAGCCGCAGGTCTGACAGGTAAATATGTTGAAATCTTCCCCTTACTATCCTAACACTCCCTTACACTACCCTAACACTCCCTTTACAGTCCCCTTACACTACCCTAACCCTGCCCTTACACAATCCCAACCCTAACACTTCCCTTACACTACCAACACCCTTCCCTTACACTACCCTAAAACAACCCCTTACACTACCCTAACCCTAACTTTCCCAAACACTACCCTAAGCCTCTTCTTACACTACCCTAACACTCCGACTACACTATCCCAACCCGTACCCACCCCTTACACCACCTTAACACTCTCCTTACACCACCCTAAATCTCCATTCCCTGCAGCCAAACTTCAACTCTCCCCTCCCTAAAGCCTCTCCCCACTGCCTGTCTATCCTACCACTCCCCACTGCTTAAACCCCAACCCTTCATTCCCTACTGCCTAACCCTATGTACAATATGCATTGGGCTAAGGACCTTAAAAGATCTGTACGTCAAGCTAACACAAGTGACATACGTTCTGCACAGGCAGAGAAGGGCCAGGGCACTGCATTGACATTTTATAATGATACTAGTTATCTCCAACGTTGTTAGCTGACATCCCGATATTCTTTCCAACAGTAACAACATTGTCGGATAGCATTAGGGCGATTAGTTAAACCTGTCAGACATATGGCACCAGATCCAGACCTCTGTGAGATCTCTGGAGGCAGGGGTCAGCTGGCCATAAGGAATTTTCCCGGTAGGTCAGCGGCTTTGGAGGCCCCTGTCACTCCCTTCCACTTGAGGTCTAGCAGGAGAAGGTTACGCTTCCAGACCCCTATCTTAAGTCCTTTGCAGGATCAATGGCCCCTGCGATCCCTCCCCGATCCCTAAATTTAAATCACCCTTCGCCCATCAAATGTAATTTGGTTTGGTGGGGAAGAAGGCCTGGCCCAGCTGGGGGAACAACAAGCACACAGAATATCATTCCACATGCTCGTTGTCCTGCATGGTCGTATCTGGTGCATGTATGCGCACCAGTGTCATTTTAACCCCCTCCCGCAAGTGTCTGTACCTGAGAGTAAATTCCCCTCGAAAGTATGGAGTTGTGAACACTTACATGCCCCCTTTTCGCAATTAGTACAGCCACCCCCCCCCCCCACCAATGTGTAAGTCAAACTTCCACCGGTACTAATAATCAAAAATACGGATCACGCAAAGATGTTGCTAGTTGTGGGACTTATGTTATTTAGTTTGTATGCAACAGGACCTACAGGATGAATTCTAACGTTACGACCACAGCCCATTCTTTTATTCTGATAATGGTTTATTAGGGATGTGGACAGCTGATCCTGCCGCCATTGCAGTTAACACTACCTAACTCATAGGCTTCGAAAGTCATTAGTGGGTTTCTGGCTCTTCCGGACTCTGGGAGAGGCAGCTGCAGCTCGTGGCATGGAGGTTCTTGCAGAAGAAGACGAATTTCTTGTGAAAATGAATCTTCTTCCTGAGATTCAAAACAGAAACTGATTTGATGGTAATTTCAATTGCAGACGCTGGCATTGAGCACAATTATTTTTCTGAAGCGTTCTCCTGGTAAAGTAGTTACGTTGTATTTTTATGCAAGAAGGAAAAAGTGATGAAAAGTTCTTCAAATTCGAGAAACAAAATCCTTGATTTTTTGCCAAAGTTCTGCAAAACAAGATCCCATATGGTAATGGCAAGCGCTCAAAGTGTGCAAAGTATACATCGAAAGATTGGTTTCATCATTCACCCATACGATAGAGAGGGGAAGAGTACACAAGAGAGGCACCGCGAAAAACGTTACAAGAATGAAATGTTCCCTGAGAGGTCTATTCCTCTCGGGCCATGGTGAGGGATGGCAGTCTTACTGCATGGAGCAGTGGGAAAAAGTAAATACAAAGAGAAGGGAAGGAACCACCCAAAATATTATATAATTACCCCACAGAACTCAACATATTATATTATTATCCCACACGACCCTATATATCATATAATTACCCCACACAACACAACATATTATATAAATACCCCACACAACCCTATATAATATGATTACCCCACACAACCCTATATATCATATAATTACCCCACACAACACAATGTATTATATATTTACCCCACACAACGCTATATATCATATAATTACCCCACACAACACAAC
>JABWIB010000879.1:79122-91177 GCA_016617825.1 Platyplectrum ornatum
GTCGAAGTGGAAATTTGGAGGTGGGGGTATGGATATTCAGAAGTGGCGGTATGGAAACATAGGAAATAATGGAAGTCAATGGAGATTTGAAAGGTTTCCATTACATCAGTTGGAGAAGTGCCGGTATGTCATACCCCCGTATACCCCCTCACTTCGAGCCCTGTATATATATATATATATATGTGTGTGTGTACGTATGCAATGACTCACCATATCCATTAGCCAGCAACCTGTCCTCGGCGGCGCGCTCCAGGTTCTGAATGACGCTGACATGACTCGGGTCACGTCTCGTCAGCGGCATGTTGCGTGGCTGCCATAGCAGCCAAGACACAGTGTCCAGGAACTATGTTTTTGCTGCGGACAGCCGCGGCTACATTTAAAGTTTTGAAGGATTTTTCCTTTTTTTGTTTTCTTTTATTTTTATCCTCTGAACAGGAGGGGAGCCACATCCGGCTCCGGAGCCGCGGGTTGCCGACCCCTGGGTTAGACTGCTGGAAAAGGATGGAGGTAGAAGGTGAATGTGAAGGTTTGGGTTAGGCTGTGGCGAAGGAATGGAGCGTAGCAGGGGAATGTTGGGGTTAGTTGCGGGACAGTGAGGGAAGCGATCAGAAAAGTAGAAGGTTAGGGCTAGAATAATGGAAAGGGAGGATTGGAATGGGGATTAGGTAAAAAACTCACTTGTTGGCGGAGGGAATATAGTAATTGTTGTTGTGCCAGGCTGCCTTCATCCATACATGTAATCTTGATGGGGAAACCACAGCAACCAGTCAGAAAGGACCTTAGACCAGTCCAGTAAAAAGTAAACTATTGAATGGGATGTCAACATATCACGTAAACATACATTTTAGAAAAAGATTTTAGTACACGTCTGGGAAGAATACAACTCATAGTCATTATAGTCACATGAAAATATCATTAATAAAACGTCTCTCCGGAGATTTTATCCAGCAGATTCCGGTAGATTTCATCAACATTTTATTCCATTGAATGAAAAAAAGAAATAAAATAAGGAAAATAAAAATATCCGTAAGAAACACGACTCTGCTGAATAAAGTAGATGACACGTGCAATAAATAATAAAAATGATCCACATTTGACCCTGTGACCTTTTTAAATAAACTACATCTGCTTTTTCATTGTAAAACTCTTGGCAAAGTGCATTCATCACTGACCCAACAGCTGCAGACAAAATTTCCACATAGAACATCGACTATGAAATATTCGTCATGTATTAATAATATTATGAGTGAATAGTAAGTTTATCTACAGGTGTTGGACGATTTTAGCAGCCGCTGGTGAAATAGGACTTTTTTTTATCTGCAGTCAGTCCTATGTCGTGTGTCAGTATCTTCATACATTTTACAATCTATGGGAATAAATATTAATACAATAAAAAAAAAAATATTAATATCAATATTCATGTAAACCCATTTTAGCATATTGAGCTCTAGTTAAGACGGATAGAAACCAGAAATACCCTTAGTTAATTAAAGATACAGTTTAAGTGCAGTTTAAGGACCCAGTCTTACCAGTCTTCCAATATTTCCTCCATGTGTGTCTCTAGCTTTCCCATCTCTCTCACTTGTATGTCTCCACCTTCCAATCTCTCCCACTTTTGTGTTTCCAACATTTCAATCTCTCCCTCTTTTGCGCCTTCCAATATTAAATCCTTTAGTTTCCAGTCTTTCCAATCTTTCCCCTTTTGTGCCTCCAGCCTTCCAAATCCAACTTATCTTTGTAACAAGCTTTACCATATTTTTACTTACCTTTGCAGTCTTCCCTTCTGTCCTCTGTAGAACTCTCTGCTGTGAATGACAGTGAGGGAATCCAGACTGACAGTGGCTATGCTGTCAGTCAGTCAAAAGCAGCATAAACTATTGCATGACTATTTTGTGTTCTGTCCACCTTTATCAGTTTCTAGGAATCACTGTTACCCAAGCTATGCGGATAATATTTACGAAGTCTGACTTATGCCTTTAGAGTTAATGGCCTGTATAGAGTTAATGGCCTTACAAGCGGCGTGGGAGTTCAAGAGAGGGGAGTGCCAGCTTACACTGCTAGATCCCTACCTTCATTCCATCGAGCGGATTATCGGTTTGTGTAAATGATTTTTCCTCCCCATTCCCTTCCATTAAATGGTATAGTGCAGTGGTTCCCAAACTGTGGCTCCCTGGGGTGCCGCGACACTCTCATCGGGGTGCCGTGTTGTAGTGGTGCCTTGAAAAAGTTTTGGAGACCCTAAGGGTGCCTCGACTGAGAAAGTTTGGGAACCACTGGTATAGTGTAATATTGCTGGGCAGGAGAGACAGATATAGCTGAGCGGACAGAACAACATCGTTCCATGCGCTTCTTGCTCCGGGTGCGTACTTGAGGAAGTGGAGACCCGGACGAAAGACTGGATCCAGCCCAATGTATCTTCAACTGCAATGAAAAGTGTATAAGTGTAACCAGTCTTTGATCAATGAGGTTTATAAACTACACAGGGTAAATTTACTAAGCAGCGATTTGGTCAAATCGTCCTGGCAAGACAATTTGGCCATTTTGGAATTTACTAAGCAGCAAGTTCCCACAAGATCATCCCACCCTGAAATGGCCGGTCGAAATCGGCATTGATCAGCGTAGATTTGACATCCAAAATTGCCGCTTAGCAAATTAGCAAAAGTGTCTTTTTCAAACGAAATCGAGTTGCGTCGATTTCAAAGCCCAGGAAGAATCGTGGCTTAGTAATTCTACCCCCAGGTTTTGTGAAAGGAGGATCAGCATGATTGGGAATGATATCTAATAGTAATAAACACAAGGAAAGAGGATGAGAAAATAGAAAACATCTCGCTATAATACACAATGGATTGTCCGGATTTCAAATGATCCTTCTTCTAATCTGATAACATATAAGGGAACTGGATGTCAAATAAATGTATCTTGACATGAAAAAAGTTAGGTATGTAACAATGCCACAAATATTTCACTTTATACAACAGTGATACAGCTGATCCAGTGACTTAATGATTGAAAATTGTGTTGAGTTACTGTGCCTGTTGTCAACAAATAGATTGTAAATGCAAAATTAATAAATACCACATGTCTAATAGTATAGACAAAGGTACCATTCATTCTACCGGGGACTTTTAAAGGTTGCTTTAATTATCAGACTCATTTGACATAAATGCATGGTTTCAGAATCTGGTTTGGTGCAATTATACCCTTGATGAATCATAATACAGTTAAATCAAATCTTTGTCTTCGGAAATTGTTTTAAGTCTCTTTATATGATTTTTGATGATGAAGACTGTAAACCAAAGTTTGAATCTTAAAGTGAGGTTTATGTTCAAATTTCTTTACTAAGTGCCCTTATTGAAACGACCATCTGGTCCCATTTCACAGGCACCGCAGACATTTGTATCAGACCTGATTGCTTCTAGTAGTCTTCTGGAATACACTACTTTGTAAAGAGTCATGATAATAAATATTTCAATATAGAAAACTAAAGCAAGAAAGAAGGTAACCCTGAGCTTATCAACAATGGTTGTTTCCATTCCATTGTATTTCTGATTTATGATGTATTATGATTTATGTACCATGTACTTTTAACATCTTGTATTGATATCTGTGGTTCACTAATACAAGGCTATTGACAAAACAAAAAAGAAAGAAATAATTAGAATATTACCTTATGAGAGGTCTATTCACTGAAACATATTCTGACCATAAACCAGTTGTGGCTATTTTTTATTTAGAGTTGTTGAAAGCGTCCTCATACTTAGCATGCAAGTCAATGGGGTGGTGTCTATTATGGGATTTAATGCAAAACTGCCACAAGTACAGCCACCTTGCCTATCAATGCAATTAAGTTGATGAGGATCTGGGAAGAGTTGATGAGGAGCAGTAAGGAGTTAATGAGGAGCTGGAGGGATTAAATGTTGAGCTTGGAATAGTTGATGAGGAGCTGGGGGGAGTTGATGTGGATCTGGGGTAGTAGATGAGGAGTTGGGGGAGTTGATGAGGAGCTGGGGGGGGAGTGATATGGAGTTGGGGGAAGTTGATGAGGATCTGGAGATATATGGGGGAATTTAATGTTAAGCTTGGAATAGTTGATGAGGAGCTGTGGGGTGGTGATGTGGGTCTGGGATAGTAGATGAGGGGTAGGGGGGAGATGATGAGGGGTAGGGGGGAGTTGATGTGGAGTTGGGGAAAGTTGATGAGCATCGGGGAGATATATGGGGATTAGTATATGGAGCTGGGGGAGATGATATAGAATTGGAGGAGATATTGAGGAGATTATATGGAGCTGGGGGATATGTGGGAGATTATGTGCAGTTGGCGGAGATATAGAGGAGATTATATGAAGTTTGAGGAGTTATAGGGGATATGATATAGTGTTAGGGGAGATTATATTAAACTTGGGGAGTTGATATTGATGACAATAACTAGCAATATTATGGGTGTTACACGTTAGCCCGTAGACAGCCCCTGTTTGGGCTGTCGTGTTGCCCTTTTCCTAGAGGCCAATCCTGACAGTCGTAAAAGGGACTTAAGAGTACAAGATCTTCTTGTGCAGGAAGGGTCCAATGAAGCTTTGTGTAGGACACCTAGAGGCCTAGCACTGGCCCTGACAATTGAAGAATAGAAAGCACAGCTGAGCTGGTACAACAGGAGGGTGACTCTACTGCCTGGCACAATAAATACATTGCTGCTACTTGGGTATTGCATATAGAGACAGACATCAATATGCATAGGCGGTTCTTACTGATGGCAATACTGTGATAATATAGTTAGATGATGTTGCAGTAACTTTTATCCTCTAGTCATCTGTATCCATTGAGATCATTAGAATGATTATAGGACTGGTGCAACCTAATCAATCGAAGGTTTAGAATATTTATAGGTCTAGTGCAATCTAGTAAATCAGAGCACTGAAATATTTATATGTCCAGATCTGTATCCAATCAGAGCACCAGGATATTTAAAGGTCTAGTGCAGTGGTTCCCAAACTGTGTGCCGTGTCTTCCTGGGGAGCCACGACACTCTCATTGGTGCCACAAATTGTTTTTTTCCGATGTGATGCCATGTTGCTAGTGCACAATTTTACATCATGTATAGTACCAACAGAAGATTTGATATACAACCTGAACTATTTCTGTCTTTACCTAAATAGTTATTACTCTATTCTGACTCAAAAGCTTAAAAAATGAGAAATTATTTTGTATTAGGGGTGCCTAGAAAAATTATGGAGAACCTAAGGGTGCCTCGACTGAAAAAGTTTGGGAACCACTGGACTAGTGCCATCTAGCCAGACAGAGCATGTATCAGAACATTAAGACTTTTGTAATCTGGAGCCATTCAGATTATTCTAACACGGAAAGGACTACAGCAACCTGCCACTGAGTAACCAGAAAAAAAGATTTTCCTTTATGTCCTTTCTTGAATTTTCTAGGGAATTTAGAACAAGCTAATTACCCGTAAAGATGTGTTCCTAAGATATGCATGGTAATCGGCCATAGCATTCCTGAAATATCAAATGGCCTAATCTAATTATTATTATTTTTTTAGAATACATAGGTCATAAATGTGCAGAGTAACCTGAAACACTTGCCGGGCTGCCAGCTGGCCGGAGCCGTGTCATTCCAACCTGCTGCCCCACAGTTCTCTTTTCTTCTGCTTGGAGCTTGGAGTTATAGCTGCTGATAATTGCATGGCAGGTAATAAAAGAGCACAAATGAATGACGGAATGTTTGGCATTTCATCAATGTTCTCTGATCGTTTTGCGAAAGGCATTATGTCTGCTTACAAAGATTATGCTGAAATCAACAAGGTCAAAGTCTCCAGGCTTCTACCGGCAACCGGCTGACCCCCACAAACTTCAAGTCCTGTAAGGCTGAAGGTTACACTCGGTATTCCAAAAGTTCAACAATGATATAGTTCAAATCCTAATATCGACTGCATGGGTTGCCAAAAGGATTTAATAATAAAAACTTTGACATGCTACCCCATTACGCCAACATTTAAAACGTCAACAATAGTAAGGAGAAAAAAAAAACAGCCCCCACTTCTGCTCCTGGCCCTCTTCTCAATCTCTCCAAAGTCTGATTTTCATTTTTTATTCATTTATAAATTAGTGCTATATATTAGAGCTCATCACTCCGTTGAGGTTGGGTAGGTATTACAGAAGGTATAAATCCAGATGGTGAAAATCCAGACATGAGAATACAGACACATACAATATCCAGACAGTTACATTCCTGGCACCATTAAAATACAGACACAAAATATCCAGACGCAGAAAATCCTGACACGTATAAAATCCTGACACTGTCAAAACACAGACACAGACAATCTAGACACATGGCTTTCCCGACATGGTGATAATCCCGACAATGGAAAAATCCTGACAAGATCAGTATAGCCTCGGGATTATTTAACTGTATCAGTAACGTGGATGATGGGATTGCTCTATGTGGGAATTATGACAATGCCAGGATTTTGGTTTGTCTGGATTATGACCGTGTCAGGATTTTCAGCGTTGGGATATAGACTGTCGGGATTTCCACCGCCGGAAATAGGACCACATTAGTATGTTGGTATGTCCTATTACTATAGGATGGGCCTTAAGCAGAACTAAAGGTGGCCATCCATGGGCCATTTTTACCCTAAACCCATGATTGTCGTGGGTTTAGGGTAAAAATTGGCCTGTGGATGGCCTCGTAAAAAAAAAAAAACAGCCATAAAACGCAGAAAAACCTAAACAAGCGATATCATTGATCAATCAGATTTTCCGTTTGATCAGCGATGATCATTTGTTTAAAAAAAAAGAAAATAGCTGTAAAAAAAAAAAACATACTTTGCCCGGCGCCTTCTTGCGATTGTACAGCATCTCTCCGTACAAGACGGAGACGCCGGACCATCGCAAGAAGGTGGCGGGCACAGCTTCGGTGCCCGGCAAAGACCCCAGGAATGTGAGTATGTTTTGTTTCTTTTTTTTCCCAGGTCTTTTTTTTTCTGGTCACCATGAGAACGATATCGTTCTCGTGGATGGCCAACTTAAGTTTAAACTGTAAAGTGTGTTACAACTAAGCCGTAGTATCCTCAAAAAATATGACTATGAGTCAAATATGAGTCAAACGGCTTAAAACAAGAGAAGGGGGTCATTAGCCTCAGAGCAGATAACAGGAGATGTCCCCAAACCCCTTGTGCACTTCCTAGGACTTTCCTGCCTCCGTACAGACCTATCTTACTATCTATTAAATAACAACACCTGACACACAGTTAAGGGATTAAAGATAAAGATTGTTTATTTTTGAGTGAGATTGTGGGAAACCGTATTTTACTTTTACATGTTTGGCCAGTAGTAAAAACAAGTATGGCAGGCACACAATACAGCTTTGAAATCATCTCACCGGCAAATGAAATCCATCAAAACAGAAACCATGGTGCCAAACCGTAGACAGACAGGATCCTTGCAGACCTATTCACCTCGCAACGGATGCCACCCATGACCAAGCCATTATCGGAATACTGCCACACCCGATGGGGCACTATGGTGGACCAGACCCACCAAACATCCTGCCAAGTCTTCAGAACCCGAAGAAGATCCAATTTGACCGTCAACATGAGCTCAAGGGTGTGGGTCCGACCACCATCATTATCGCAGAGGTGCAAGACAACAACATCAGGCCGAGTCCTAGAAGCCTTCTCACGTACGAGCCATGAGCCAGGGGATGTAGCACTGGCCAGTAAGCAAAAGAATGACCAATAATCCAAGACACTTGCCTCCTGCCAGAACCAGCTCTAAAATAAAACAGAAACCTCATGGAACAAATGGGACAAAATCCAAGCAGAAGGACATCCTGACTAAGGAGACAAGAGAAGCAATAACCCCGGGTGAAGGTATAAAATAACTCCTGGCATTGTGAGGAATCTAGGTGGAATAAATTCGAAGCCCACGGCTGGCAGGAGAAAAATCGATTCACACCCCCGAAAATACCAAGCATTCCCCTGGCTAATCCTGAACAAATCCAGGGTTCCGGCAGGGAGAGAGGGAAGAAATGGTATATGCCAGCAAAATCCACAACAACTTCAGACAGGTGAAGAAACAGGACAAATATACTCAAAACATGAGCCGACAAATGGTCAGATTCACATGCCTCCGCAAAGTAATCCACCTACCCCTACCCAACTGATCGATTTTGCGCTAATGAATACATGTAGGGTGTGTGGAGTCTGGTCCCTCTGTAGAGGCAGAGGGGGCAATAGGCACATCTTGAACCTCTGGCACAGGTTCGGGAAGGAGCAACGGTCAATGAACAGTGGCTACTACAGCTACAAAGCAACAGAGTGGACTGCGGACAGTGAGGTATTTATTTTTCCGCCAATCAATACTGGCGTTCCTGCCAACAGCGAACACCAAGATACGCCATGAAGAAAGGCCAGATGTTTCAGCGACAACCGGGCACAATGGCACTCCAAGAGGCAAGGCTTGTGCAGCAGACAGGAGGGTTCTGCATGTCAGGAACCCCCGGTGAAGGAAACAGCCGATGAGTTTCTGGGTGTCTCACTCTGTATCAGGCTCAGTGTCTGGATCATGCATATCAGCAGCATTAAATGTTGGTTACACTGGTGTTTTAACACTTGTGTGGCACATGAAGCTTCTCATGTTTCCTAGGTTGACCTGTGATGTTTGACGGTGCATTCCTTGAATCTTGCTCATGCACAGCTGTAATCAGCAGCCATATATTTTTCTATATAAAGTTACAGGCAGGTTGCTTTCTCTCCCAGATTGCTCTGCTCTTTGGTTCCCAGAAGTAGGCATCTTTGTTATGTCGATCTCGTTCCAAAGAACTTTTTTTTTTTCAAAAATGCAGAGTATGTGTTGGCCTAATTTTGATGCAGCTCATGCGTCCAACAATCTGTCTGTGTTTTTTTTTCCCCTATCCTAATTTTATGAAACTTGCATTTTGCATGAAGCTTCTGAGCAGTTGATGGGGAAATGTATGCACAGTTCTATATGGTACACTGGATCCTTTGCATTACAGATTTATTATTGCATGTGAAGGTCAATGCATTGTTATGCATTGCTGCAAACATGCTACAGTAGAAATACATTATGGATTAATGGATTAGAGGATATGCTTCTAATGGTTTTTGAGGAGTCTCTTGTTGTGCAGTGTTACAGTGAATTGAATGTGTAGGCTTCAGCAGAAGTATTGTTTTCTGCTATTGGCTTTTGGAGACACATTTAAACTATTACCAAATATAGCAGATAGAAATGATTATTCTGCAAGGAAATATTAACAGAATGTCTATTGATTCAGACTGGAAAATGAAATAGGTGTAAAGCTGTCAATGGTCAGTGGAGTGGAAGTGGTGGAATGGACATAGCTGTACTCGCTCCACTCTCCGCCTTTAGGGGACATATGAGCCTTCTAGTACTTTCCTATCTCCAGGTGCTGTTCAAAAGCCCCTTAGTCAGTTTTCTCACCATCTGCATGAAGTGTATTAGTGACCTCCTGGCCTCTCAGTCCCAAATATGCCCAGACTCACTCGACTTTTAAAGGTTTGTATTTACTTTTTATTATAATGGTTTATTTAGCTAATTTTAGGAATGACAATTACAAAGGTTGTAGGTTTATCCATTGTGGTGTTCCCGAACACGAAAGTCCCAGTGTTGTGCCAGACAGAGGGTTAAATCAGTCTGGGAAGTGATGTATGGTATACCCTGAATGTGTGACATATACGCACTTCCACATGGATCAGAAGAACAGGTAGTCACCCTGTTGTCTTCTGAATAGGCCACAGGCTGGGAAGGCCAAACTGAATTTTGAAAGTCTGAAACTCTGCCTGATCCCAAATACTACATAATATAAAACAGAGATATAATACAGGTATATACAAAAACACAATAACCTGGACAAGGTAGCATGAGAGTAGCACTCAGACAAGTAGCTGGAACACAGGAAGAAGAATAAAGGCCGACAACCTGGACAGGGTGGAGTAGTCCCCCTCTATGACAAGGCTTTCCATGTGTTGGCTGATTAATTATAAAGTTTGAGAAGTCCCAACAGCAGCCACTAGGGACAGATCATGAAATATCCACAACAGAATGTCCAAGACTGCCCCTAGAGGCCAAACAGTATAGTACATGTCCACAAATGTCACATCCTCTCATTTACTATATATGTTCCGGTATAGAGGGCACAGGGTCACATTGTGGCAAGGGGTGGGGGAGGCCAGGACTTTTGAGAGAGGGTCCCACATTACCATTACCTCTCCAGCCGTAGGTATCAGCGGTATCCTTCCATGACCAAAGCAATGAAGCTCTGTCGTATAGAGGGCCATGCCCGTGAGGCAGGCCCTATGATTTCTAGTGGTGTCCCTGGGAGGGCAGGCTGAGAAGAATGTTGTATATTAACAAAAAATTCTATCACTCAGTTTCAGTCGTGTAGCTCATGTACCTCAGCCAATGCAAACGTTATGCGAAAGTTCTTGGAAAGCCGAGGAGTTTCTTGCAAAGTTCACGTCAATACACATGAATTTTTATAAGGCTCCACATAGTTCTAAGTCTCCTGCTGGAGTTTGGAAAACACAAGGATTTTGCATGTGTATTTTTCCTTTTTAATAAATATTTCGCACCAAAGTTGACAAATTGAGATTGGTCGATGGATGGATGGTGGTGGTGATGGGACACATGGAAAAAAGCTCAAAAATATTCCACAAAAAGTCATTTTACATTTTCTGTACAGTAATTCATCTCAAGCATGCCGCTCTCTCTGCAATAACATGAGGTCTGATGTCTGCAGACCAATATACTAAGGCCCATACAGATGAGAAGACCCCTCAATCACTGGTATTTATTGCTAATTATTTTAGTTTTTAATAACATTGATTATTATTCGGAAATATTCGGGAAATCTCTGGAACCTCACACACACACACACACAGACACACACACACACACACACACACACACACCTTTACTATGGGTGTTCTCTTAAAAAGGGACAGAGGGGTTGCATGTAGACTGGATACTTTCAAGGGGCATCATTTGATACTGGACACATAAAGATCATGTGTTATATATTTAAATTTTATAATATGTGTACTGTTAGTTACTATTTGGCCCCACAGTTTAGTTTCCCAGGGGCCACCACAAACCTTAATCCCAGATTTAATGAAACATGGATGTGAAAAATGCCTGGCACTGCATATATCTGTCTATATGGGCACGAGTCTGCCATTAACCACTCCTGATATCCCCTAACTGGGGTAGATAATCCTACCCATGTCATGTTATATTCCACCTTATATTTCAGGGTTGCCGACTTTTTGCTCCTCCCTCTGGAGAGAAACAAGAAGGCGGCAACATGGGGTGGGGCTTAAGGGCATGCAAATGATACACCAAATACACCACAACACCAAAGTGACCACATATTAGCTAACCTGCTTCGACTTCCTCCCGCATTTACCCCGAGACCCGCCCTGGTGCCGGCGTTCTGGTTCATTGACTTGTACAGGAGACAGATTGCATAAATAAAGCGAAACGTTTTGTTTGTTGGATTCCAGATTCACTCCACTTCAGCGTGTTTGTGTTTGTGACAATGTGGATCATTATGTGCAGAGGAATGAGCCTGTATCCATGGAGAGCGTGAACCTGCTACTACACGAATGATAAACACAGCTGTGGCGAAGCCGTCTGCCATGCCAGTGCATTCCCAATGGGGAAGAGAGAGAAACACTTCTAAGACACTTGTTTCATAGACTCATGTTGAGATGTATTGTCACGTCTCTAGTTATGGGCTGGAATCATGTTCATGTGTATTTCTTTTTGCATATGATAGATCTGATTGCCGCCGTCTTGCCTTCCCTCATAGGATCTTAGGATTTCTGCAATTATTTTTGTCTTCAGCATTTGTGTTTCTTTTGCTAAATCCTTAATTGCCCCATAACAACTTCTTGTGACCATATTACTGGATACAGTATGACTGGATACCCCCTGGTAGATGTGAACACACAGCCAGATGTAGACTGTAGATAGCCATGACCGCCATCGGGGGGTGGGGGGGGG
>JABWIB010000880.1:0-33259 GCA_016617825.1 Platyplectrum ornatum
AAGGGCCAGCAACCATAAAGTCCTTCAGAACACCAGATATTCTTCCACCGCTACCTCACCGTAAGTGAATAAAGATGTCTGACTTTGTGGAACATTCTGTTTCTGCCTATGAAAAGAGCTTGATAACATAGAAGTAGCCAACCATGGACCAGTGTCCCGTGGCCCAAGTATACCGCACTTCTATATCTCACACAGGGTGGTGCTCTCCAATAATTGATTTCATAAACTGAATTGCAATGTGTAATGTGATTGTGTTTTGGATTTTTCATGTATAATAGAATTACCTTTTCGTTTCTCTTGAACAATTCCAGAATTCCATTTTTTTTTTTTTTTTTTGCGTTTGACCTTTTGAAATGTTAAAATACAAACCAGTCACAGAACACAAAACACAAAACAACTGGGTTAGCGGTGAGTGCAGGACTATTATCATGCACAGCTGCACAGAAACGCTGGTCGTATTGCCAATTAAGACCAAATCTGTGTTTGTTGTTACATTCTTCCCTCAGTTTACATTCTTGGGTAAAGAGTGCATTGTGCAACCAAGCAAAAATGATTGATGCTAAAAACCACCTTTAATCATTCTTTTCTGGTTGTTTGTTTGTTTGTTTTTACTTTGATAACATTCATGTGAAGGATGTCAGCTTACCAGGTTCATGGCATCTTCATAACACCTCCTTCACATTCTGCAGACACTATGCACAGCGCATGCATGTTNTGTACTAGTGCAGAGCTCTCCGGGTGTTGTCAAACTACATGTCCCAGCATGCTTTCATAGGTATTAACTATGTCTATGCTGTTAAAGTTAGCTGGGACTTGTAGTTGGACAGAGCTGCAGGTTTCCTACTCCTGCTCGAGGGAATCCATTCGCTGGGATGGACCTGCCCCCGCACCCACCTATTTTACACTAGTTGGATGGGGGGGGAGGGTATATTTAAATTAGCTATTTTGGGAAGGGTTAGGGGGATCCGTGCGGGTTAGCAGTCAAGGACCGTTTCTCCGCACAGAGGGGTATAACAGCAGAAACACTGCTATACCGCACCTTTACCGCCTGATAGAGAGGCGTTCATTGCCCTTTCCCGCACGCCCACACAGTCCCGTCTATATATATATATAGATGACAAATGAAGTACAAAAAAACTTTTTATTAAGATTGAAATGTCACATTTTGTTTTGTATTGTTTCTTCTTCTTTAGGGCCTCATATGAAGCAGCATCATCCTCATCATTACAAACCATCTCCGGATAAAATATGAGATTGTTTGGACCAACAATTCTATTAAAAAAAAGGACTTTGCATGATTAAAACAAACACTTGGAAGGACAGTTTCATCTTCCTGAAGACTTCTTCATGTTATAAAAGCAGGCAGTCATTTCTGCATCCAAGTGTGGCTTCCTCTCCACTCCCAGTATGCAGAGTGTAGCACGTATATTGAAGGATAGAGTACAGCTACCCGTGTTGTTTTTCCTTATATTTCACAANGATTTTGAAGTGCTATGTATGGCACGTCTGTTTTATTCTGTGTACCATTTATTTCTTGCAGTTAATGGTTTGTGAATATTATATATTGTAAATAGAACGTAATATAGATGCTTAAATAATTATTAAGTAACAGAAAAGAGGCCAGTAAAATAATGGAAGCAATAAGATATGTTGTTTATCATGCCTTCTATGGAGCGATTAACCNTACACCATATTTTCCTAGGACAGAGGACCGGATCCAGACGGGAAAGTTACACCTGGGTAAAACCATGTTGAATTGCAGGGGATGTAAATGTCATCTGTTGCAAACAGTATTAGACTTAAGAGATAATGTTTCCTTAAGACTAATAACAGTAACACTGGTNAGTATCTGTGTGCAATAAGCAGACGCAAAGTATTCTCCCTGNATGCANACACTAACATTCATTATACGTCCCCAAGNNNGGATCTGGTCCANATTGCCTAAACCAGCTTCACTGATCATTGTAACTTTTAGCAGAGCATATAAATATGAAATATTCTAATAATTAAATATAATTCCATAAATTTTTCATCTAGTAATATAAAAAATGATTGCCGGAATTATTTTTTATTGGTACTGGTATCTTGTTTTTTTCCCCATATGCTCCAGTTAGATGAACTTTAATTAAAATGCAGAATAAAGGCTATTAGGATCTCCATTTTATATACTTGTTGCTGTCTCATTAGAATGGTTAANCTATATNATTTTTTTTACATTTACTTATTCTGATTTCGAATGCAATGTCTTCCAGTGGGTACTTGTTTCATCTAAATATTAACTTATGCAGAAGTTCTCTATAAATGTGTATTCGTCCACAAGTACCATAGGTTGAAGATAGAACTCATGGTTCGTATATATTTGGAAAATATTAAGGATTCTATTAAAATAACTTGTATTATTTTTTCATTGNGTTTATTATAATACCATAGCATCCCTATTATTTGTATATGTATGTAAAATATANGTTTTAAGGCAATTTCGCAAAAATAATCATGGCAAATTTCANTATTGGAATTTATAATCATGGACCTAAGTGTGTATATGCTTAAGAATGTGTAGATTGCTTTGTTATGTTGTTTGACCAAAGTACTTTTAAATAATGAGCTATGCAGTATTTTACTAGTTTAACTTGCTGACTTAGAATTTTATTTGTTTAGCATGGCAGCATTCGACGGAGATTTAAATGGTCTCATATTTACTTTGAGTGTTTGGAAATTGTAGTAGCTAATTAGTTTTCAAATGAAATAGCACAGCTTGTTGCAAATAAAACACATTTGTATAGCCACTAAAACACGAGATGACTGTATGTAAAGGATAGAATGAGGAGGCACAAGAGACATAAGCACAGGCTTCATATCTTTCCAGATGTGATGAGATATTATAGAGCTACAAGATTTTCCACCTGTGAAGGAAGTTCTTTGTGGGCTCACGTCTAGTATTTATAGGCAGGGAGACGCAACATTTTGCAGCACTTGCCTATGTGGGTGACTGTCCCGCAGCTGTCATGACTTTGTACTGCTTGCAGGCACAGATGGGGAAAATGACTTGACTCACAGAGCTCTGCTCATCAGGAGCGAACAGCTTGCAACTAACAGGAGCGCATTTCGCATTAACTCTATGTTTGAAGGAAGTAGGAAGTGGTTGGTGCTGTCATCAAATTGCATGATGTAACAATGACAGTTTCAGATTGGAAAATAGGTATGATTCTATCAGGACAATATCTTTCTATGCAATCATGCAGCACATTAACTTTTATCCTTGCATTTCATGTCTGCTTTAATACTTATGTTTGTATGATAGTTTCGTTTTTATACATATAAGCATTTTAAAACTGTGTCATTTTGGATAAAATTCTAAACATATCAGATTAACAACATATAAATACATTGTTTTTCTATGAGAGTATCGCCAACTAATAACCACACCTTATTCTAGGCAGCATTTACTATTATATTTAGGTGGCTGTTTTGAATTAACATTAAATGATCAGACTTGTTATATTACTTTTATTCAAAAAGACANCATAATATAGGTAACTTACATATATAAAAGAGGTATTATTAATGTATACAGACCACAAAATGTGTTTGTGATTTAGCCATAAGACAAATATTACTTTCTAAAAATGACAGTAAAAATAGTTAGCTGCTAATCCAAAATGCCTTTATCAGTTCATTTAATCAAATTTAAGTGTCAAACACTGGTTCAGGGTAGGAGGGTTACAAACACATTACAATAGGTGTGACTGAAGCTGTATTATAAGTAGTTAGTACAGCTTTAGGAGCAATTATGCCATTTGAACTATAAATATACTAGACGCAGTATGTTTTATTGTGTATTACCACTAAACTACTATTACCACTAAGCCATGGTATTCTGGAAATGGGACAATATAAAATATGTTTTAAATGCAGCACTTCTGCTGTGGTGCCTCAGATCAGTATGTTAAACATAATGGACCAGTCCTCCGAGAAGGGGTGTTGTCCATTTGTTGGGATTTANCAAATATCCATCCGTACTGATTTACATACTAATGTGTTTCTAGTGATGAGGCAGGTGAATATCGATACATAACGCCTTATCCAGATTCATCCCAAATTTTATTGAAATTAGAAATGTTAAAGAGTCAGTTGTTGAAAAGTTGTGTGAATAAGTGGAGTGGCCTCTACAGCAATCATGCCCAATAGTGGATATATGCTGTGTTCAGCATTTTAAGCACAGCGCAATTGTTAATCTGGGTCTGGCCCAATATTCTTAAACAGTGACACTAAGCACTAAGGGATCATCTGTATATTCCATACATAATACATAATGTACATGCCAAAATACCATTTAATAGTACATAAAACCCGATCCTTACACACCTAATAGGAAACACAGGAGTGGAAGGATTGAACGTGCCAAACACTGTATCTGGATTGACCCAAATGACAGGTTTACAAAGCTATCATGAGCAACGAAAAGCAATGAACAGAATCTTTTACATGATGATTTCTCATAATGACGTCCTGTTTACCGCTGATTNTATTGTATTTATTTTCTTTCAATGTGGTGCCACAATACCCATAGTAATGCATGCGAAGAGAAGTGTTTTGTAGAAATTGCCATGTTGTGAATAAAATGATGCATGTGATAATGTTGACATTTTATTTAAACTGTAAATGTATACATGTGAATGCTACTTACTGCGATTCCTGTGCTCTGCATGTCAGAACGTCTCCAGACATCTTTATTTGTAGGCATGATCCATGTGAACACGTCTAGCATTTCACAAGATATTTGTATAAAATCAGTTTTCATCAAAACTGAGCAATCTGTAAAATGACTTTTAATATGTCTCGATCTGTTTAATTATAGCAATTGTATTCTCATGGCTATCACATATTTATTTATATATTTGTCATGTCCCACTTATTAAGTTTATATCAGAAAAATAAACAAAAGTGTAAAGATTGAAAGGATTTTTGTAAAGAAATTTATAAATGTAAATATTATTGTATGTTACCAATTTCCATGTTACAATTTGTACATAATGTTTATGTAATAAACTATCCCTTAATGTAGAAAATGTTTCAATGGTTGTGTTCATTTCTTCTGATATTTTTACTTAGTTTTTAACTAGGAAGTTNTACAATATAACATACCNTATAGCATACCTCCCAACTGTCCTGATTTCAGTGGGGCAGTCCCACTTTTGGACGACTATCCTGCCGGCGTACCAGTTTTCCCCGATAAATGAACATCTGGTTCACCTTGGCCCTGCCCCCGGATCCGTCTAGTACCGCCCAAGCCACACATGCCATGCCCTTGCCGTCATGTCTTGGGCTTAATGTCCCTGTAATCTCCCTGCTTAGGCCTAGGTGCAGTGAAACTAAAAGTCCCAACATGCTTTGCTGCATATTAGCTATGACTATGATGTTAAAGCTGGGAGTTAGAATTTCACAAAACCAATTGTAAATTAGACTTTTTTTTTATTTCTGAAAACAACGGGGAATAAGAATGATTTGCTATTATTAGGTATAAGCTTTGGTAGCCCAGGAAAGCATTGTTTCAACCATATTTTAACCATTTGGTTGTGGTGCAAAAAATGTGATTGTAGATTAGCACCAGCATATCAGCTCTCATGTCTCTCCCCTCTCCACTATGTACACATCCATAAAGCGATTGTAGACAACAGGTTTCAACTATCTTATTGCCATACTAGCAACCATACAGCAAAGGAGGACCTATGAAAAAAGAGGATTCTAAAAAGGAACTGAAGTAACTGAATGGAGAGACTGTAAGTCTCTAGCACCGATAGATGAGTTTCCCTTAACCCTTATCCTAATCCTCACCCTTCCATTACCCCAACCCTTCACAGCCTATTCCCAAACATCCCCTTCTTTTATCCATTCGCTCCCTGCAGCCAAACCCAAACCTTACCCTTTCAAATCCATCCCGTCTTCTTAGACTTCTAACCTTCACCTAGCTTCCCTACCTCTTATCCATTCCTGTCTTGCAGTCTAAACATAACCATTCCCTTCTATGGTCCATCCCCTAGCCGCAGCCTAACCCTATCCATCCCATTCTATGGTCCATTTCCTCACCTTCTAAGCTTCATCACCCCCTGTAGTTGTATCATATCCTTCCTCTTCTATGCTCCATTTCCTCCACACATATTAAAACTACCTCTGTCATCCTTGCTGCCTCACTGGGTCTGTCAGCCAGAGAGTCGAGAGATGAGTAGTTGCCATAATGGATACGTTTCCAGTAACAAATACCCATTCATTACATAGTTTTTAAAAATACAGACAGCTGACATTAAACTGTGTCTGCGAGGTTTCAAGTACAAATCCCTCATATAGCAACCAGAGGTACCTAATGCCACCAATTGTGTATTACCTGCCTATGCGCACCCCCTTGCAGAGTTAAGGCAAGTGAATTTGTATAAAATCCCCCTGTGTATGGATGTCCTTTCAGACTGAAATGTGTTTTGCACGCAAGAAGATTCACTTTATAGCGATTACATATATTATATATTAGGTGTAATGTGAGTAGGGATAATGCGATAGTTACCAAATGTATAGATTCAATTAATTTTTGTTTATTATATGTTTAAAAAGTATGAACTGTTCACCTTTAAAATTGAAACAATAAGGTTTTTACAAAAAGACATCATAGCAGTGGCTTTACATTGCTGCAAACCTGCACTAATATTCTCTAAACACATATAAAACATATTTACCCAGGAACCAGTGAACCATATTTGTCTTTAACTTTCTCCATATAAAAATAAAGCTAAGTGATGATTCAAAGTAGCAAAGATAATAAAAAGTTTTTTTTTAGGCAGAATATAAATGGAAGAAGAAAATAGGAAATTTGCTATGGACACAAACCATTAGTTTCATTTACTACATATTTAATGACCCATGCCTTATTCACCTGTGGTTACTGACAACATGTTTATGTGAATGATTTTCCGAAAGCCTTAACATCTGCCTCTGAAGCCCAAAGACAGATTTAGGAAGGAAATCATTTAAGACCACCAAGATTCCTGAAAATAACAATCCAGTCACTGTGAGTCTTATTGAGTCAGCAATAGTGCAATTTAAAAGAGAAAATAAAATGAATATATATCCAATATCAGATGTGCATTATTAAAGATTTAGAATTAATATTTAATAGGGATGTAGCATGGATGGAAAATATGCTCTTCCTTTCTGATCCTTAATACTCTTGTAATGTTTATTTATAATCTGACCTTGGGCTTAATATAGTAAACTATGGGAAAGGAAAAGTGTAGATGTAGCCCATAGCAACGAAACAAATTCTGACATAGTATGCAATTACATGCTATCTCCATTTTTCCTTTCCCGAAGCTTAGTAAATGTAGGTCAGGGAGTGTAAGAATAATTTGTCTGCCCTTCCCCATCTTTTGGTATTGGACCCAGATCAGTTTGGCTTCATAATGACATCTTGTAGTGAGGTTTTGTTCCTTGTTTGAAATTTTTCATAGCCATGCTGGTATGCTAAAAGTTGGATAACTGTTATAAGGCAAATGATTTGAGATGAAATGATGTTCATGATGATTGTGCACATTTGATGTGCTTTTGGTGGGCTTCATCCCTAAGCGTCTGTTGGAATCAATTGAGTTTCCTTAATGACTATGAGTTGCCTTTTTCTTTGTTACCTTTTAGAAAAACTTGGGTTGTTATGTCATAGTGATAATAATTACAATAATAGTAATGAAACTACCAATATACCAAGAGATAGAGATATATATGAGTTGGATAGATAGATAGACAATAAATATAACATGGTTAGAAAGATATGACATGCATAGACATACATAGATCATTTGCATCTTGACATGCGTTGATAGCATCTAAACATTTTAGGCAGCACCTGCCCTTAATCATAGTTCTGTAGAGCTGGTAGCTATGATTCAGGACAGATGTTGTTTTCTAAGCTGTAAGCTGCTATCACTCTCATGTAAATTAAATAAATAAGATACATTTAACTAAAGCATTTCCTTCTTTCCTATTATTTTCATTATTTTGAACTGGTCTATCAAGTTGCACAACCCACATGTACATCCCAGTTCTAATCCTAATTAAATTACACACAAAGCTGAGGAGTTAGCTAAAGTTTTGTTTGCTTGTCCTCTCTAAAACAAAAGACAAAGCAAAAAAGCCATAGTTGGGAGTAACTAATTCTCATTTAAACATTTTTCTTCTGAAAAAAAAAAAAATACTATAAACTACTAGTGCTAAATGCTTCTTACAAAGTTAGTTTAAATGTGATTAAAATTCATTAAAATAAAGGCCCTGATATAAGTATAATACATCTGTAACTTACAGATAACTTACACAGTTTGTTTAAGCTGGGCATAAGTATTCTAGTGTGGTTGAGGCCAATAAATGTGGTTAATTTACCCTGGGGAAACAGTCCCATTATCGGCACCACACATTTAAAAAAAATATGTAGGCCACACACTAGAACAATTTTAGCCCATGAAATTGGGCAAATAATCGTCTAGCGTGTGGCCGGCTTTAGACACTGGGAAGAATATATTGAAGATAAAAGGTTTTGTTCCCTGAATTTGCAGTAGTTTGATAATATTTGTAGAATCCATAAAAATTACTGGAAATCCTATTTCAAATAAAAATGAAAAAAATTTGGTTTACATTATAGCTATACAGAGATTTCTTTTTCAAAGTATAACTATTAGATGTAAAAACTATCCGTTTATCTAATTACATGTAAATAATTATATAAAAATTTGAACATCTCAAAATAAATAATTAGAAATGCAATTAAAAAAAACCCTTAAATCTTTATTAACATTTTAACCAACACCATACGCTTACAAACCTAGGATTGTAACGAGATAACTGTGGGGCATGAGGATAATTCAGGGTTACCGACTCTCCTGAAAATTCCAGAAACTCCCCTGTAAAATTACCCAAAAGTCGTAGTCTCACAGAAGGTCGTTAAAATAACTGCCCCATCCCTGATCATTACTATGATAAACAGGGCTTTATTTTTTTGTACAAAATAAATGTAAAAAATATTTTAAAAACATAAATGATGCTACATCTTGGTGTCCAATAATCTGTGTTAATATTAGAAGCTGTATAGGTTACAGAATCCTTGCTGATCACTGTAGATTTGGAACTTGTTACAGTTTACTTATATGGTAATCCTTGTCAGGTATTTCTTCTCTTTCTGCAATCTCTACAGTTGAAGTCTAATTTCTTAGTTCAATCATTAACCGATTAGGGCAAATATATTCTCTGTGCTATGAAAAATGCTTTCCCAACACTTTCTATACTGTAGTCTGAGAGAAATAAATAACATCAGTCAGCGTTTCCATTAATATTTATTACACTTTTTAAATGTATTTTCTTTTTCTTTTATCTTTTATTTTCCCCTTTAAAAAAAACATACATCCTTCACAGTTTTGATTTTTCATTTCATAAAGATGTCTTCCAAACCTGTTTAATATTATTTACTGGAGGAGTGCGCCATTAATGGCTCTGCTGAGATTTCCTCTTCTGTTCTCTCAACTCAAATACAATCATATTAAAATGTGAAAAATAATAAACTCAAGGGTTCATGTGAAAATGACACACACATAATCATAAACACAGACACACAATAATAAACACACACACACACATATATATATATATATATATATACACACACACACACACACACACACACACAATCTTAACTTTTCCATAGTGTACCCATTGTGTACGGAAAGGAAAATTGTGTTTAAGGGCTAAGCCGGTTCCCTTACTTTACGATTGGAATGCCTATATGTAAGGTGCTCATCACACCCGGTTGCTATAAAGAATTCCAGTGCAATGGGGGTAGCTTTTTCTTCATGGCCTCTCTCTGAGAAGTATATAGCGTAGACATCTTCTGTTCATGCATATGAAGTCATATATAGCAGATATCCCTGCTTAGTTGCCCTGAAAGCAGATGGCACGAAAGGATGTATCCCACCCTTGGCCTCATAGAAGCTACACCTCCTGCACCCATTGCATTTATGCAGTATAAATAAGGCGTGAAAAGAAGCTGCTATTTTAGTTAAGCAACCACCAGTTTTATTAGGTCTGGATGTAATTGTATCTTTGTGATCTGGACAGGGGGTAAGAATTATAACATCCCCTCAGATGGGAAAAGGTATCACCGCTTCTAAAGATTACAGGAATGTGATTATTAAGATAACACCCCTTTATATGGTTTAGAGCCATGTGGCCACACACATGCAGAATAAACTGAAACTGCTGCACTATGGTTTAAGTCATGATAAACTAAAGCAGTGAGCTTAAACAGAAAAACCCCACGGGTTCAATGGATAAGTGATGTCATGTATATAATGTGCACTGCTACATACAGTATGTATTTACTAATATGTATCAATGCATAATGTGAGTCATCAACATCATTCAGTTAAAGGGATAAGAGATGCCAGACTTTCATATGCTTTATTTATGTTTTTTTATCAGCACTATTTCCTTGACCTAAGTACTGTATATACAGAGGATTAGAGGTCACAGTACTAGAGTGTTTATATGTGTTTATATGTATGTATATATGTATTTATTTATTTGGTTCACATAGCGTTTCATGTGGCCCCTCTATTGCTGCTAAGTTTGTATCTTGAAGTTTGTAGCTTTTCATAGACTTTGGACAATTTTAAGCAACATGCAATTACAAAGATGATGATTTCACTGTAGCTTGTTCTGCTTTACATTAAGAATCATAGACCTAAATATTGTAATAGGACAAAATGTAGCTTAACTGCCAGGTGCATAAACGCATGACAGATTTATTTTAACAATATCCATATGTACGTTATACATAGATCAATGTTGTTTCAATTGAAATCACTGCCTATAAAATGCATCAAAACAATATGTGTAGATATCTGGATTGGGGTCAATTGAGTGAGTATGCCCTTACTATAGACCATATTCCAGTCCTTCTCTTCCACAGAATGTTCCTCCACATGGAAGCAGCACAAGCACTGCCCTAGGAAGTAGGAAAAGATTGCAGAGATACATTATTATTAGCCATTGGTTAGGGTAATTGAGGGCATCAGGACCAATAAGTGTTAGTACATTTCATAGTTATGTGAAGAGACACTTACCTGCCCACACAACTCCTGGCTGGGAGGCCCATCGGTAGGAGTGCGACAGCTGTCTCCCAGGTGGATCATGGTGAATCTAAAGGACCGTGTCATGGACCAATAGAGAAGCAACTTTTGTGAAGGGAAGCAGCCACTGGTCAATCATGGCCAGAAGCTGTGGACCATTCAGGGAAGACTGTGTTTGTCTTTCTGCATCATTGGACCTGCTCTAGTCAGATGGCATTACATCTGCTGGGGGGTGTAGAGCTCAGTGTTTATCTGGACAGCGGAACAAGCATAAGGGATAAGCAAATAGATGAAGAGTGGCTGCATTGGAGGAGAAGACCACTGGCAGAAATCTCAGATTTATCCAGGACCACAAAAAAGAGCTCCCCAGGTCTCAGGTAACAGGTAAAGGTAGAAGAAGGAGGCTCTCCTACCCCTAACGGTGCCCATCAGTCTTGGTAAGTGATAAAGCAATGTTTTGCTGAATTTCCCTATATTCCTTTTCTCATTAGACCACCAGGGAATTAGGAACAACTAATCTCCCTCCAGCTCACCACCCTCTATAATCCCTGTATAATTGTTATATGGTGCCGATTACACTTTTACCTTCTTTTTCTCTAAGTAATGAGCAGGAGGATCCAGGCAACCCTACCCTTGACTGGGCCAGCAATTTATTGTCTAAGAAAAATAGCATCCAAAATGGTCAATGTAATGTGATGTTTGGTGTTTGAAAATGTGGCTGACTTAATTTCATGGTACCGCCTATTTTCCCATACTTACCTCTTTTTTTTTCTTACAGCAGACATGTCCCTCTTCATTGAACCTCAAAGTTTCAGGGAACGTCAATTGGCGGGTGGATTTTTTCAGCTCTTAAACCTTATGTACAGGTAAACTTTGGCTTGGCCTAATTCTGGGCATTAATCTTAGTGGTTTTTCAGGGCGCTAAGTCCAGTAGGTTTCCTGGGCAATAGGTCCAGTAGATCAGGAGTTACCGTAAGTTTAGTTGGCATTAGGCCATTTAGTTCTGATAAGTCTGGTAGTTTAAAGCCAGGGCTTACATTTACTAAACTGCAGGATTCAGAAAATGGGGATGTTTCCCCTAGCAACCAATCAGATTTGAGTGCATTTGAGTGAAACTGAGAGCTTGAATCTGGTTGCTATGGGCAACATTCCCACTTTTCCAATCATGCAGCTTAGTAAATTTAGGCTCATATGTTAAGTATTGTCTTTGCAGATTCCTGGGGCAGTCTTTTGGTGTTTAATAACCTGGGGTGTTCTGTACAGATCAGGCAGAACCAGTGATTTAAGATAGAGATAAGACTATAAGGCATGGTAAGTCAGAAAAGCCTAGGAAGAGCACAAAGCAATACAAACAGACAAAGGACATACCTCCCAACTGTCCCACCCACCTCTCAGTATGTCCCGCTAAGGGGTCATACTGCTAGTAAATGATTTTTGAAAATATCTTAGCAGCGATCACGTCCGGGGCGGGGCTTTGTGGAATTGGGTGGAGTTTGGGCGGATCAGGGGCGGACTTTGGGTGGACCCGGGGGCAGGGCTAATGTGTCTTGAAGTTGGGAGGAATGGAAGTAGAGATGATAAAGCACAGCACAGCATTCTGTAGAAACTTTAACACAAGGCAGGAAAATGTTAACCCCTGAGACACAGTTAGGATATAGGTGCAGGGGGATGGTAAACCCTGCGACATACACAGGATAACTGCAGGAAGGCGGTAAACCCTGCGACATACACAGGACAACTGCAGGAAGGCGGTAAACCCTGNAACTGCAGGAAGGCGGTAAACCCTGCGACATACACAGGACAACTGCAGGAAGGCGGTAAACCCTGGGACATACACAGGATAACTGCAGGGAGGCGGTAAACCCTGCGACATACACAGGATAACTGCAGGGAGGCGGTAAACCCTGCGACATACACAGGACAACTGCAGGAAGGCGGTAACCCCTGACATATACACAGGATAGGTGCAGGGAGGTGGTAACCCCTGAGACACAAAAAGAATATCTACTGGAATGATCCACAGAAGGCAATGCAACATATTCAGACCTAACCTAAGTCCCTGACTGGCCCTAGAGACAGAATAGAATTTATGGTTCCACAATCATTATATTGGGCTGGGAGCAGACATCCACAACGGATTAAGGAAGTGCATTGCACCAGGAACCAAAAGGAAAGCACACATGTTCTGTATTCTTCCAGACCAGTAGGAACCTTCAGACAGGACAGGTCTGTTTGTGCCCAAGGCTGTTGGTACATCTCCATTACTTATATATCAGTTACTTTGGCCAGGATTATAACAGAAGCTCATATGGCGCATGGTTTTTTCCAGGATACTAAACAGACCTCCATATGCACACCATCATTTTAAGACCAATGAGCATTTAAATGTTCAAATGAATTAAGTGAATGGTCCAAAAAATAAAATGTTTTACATTTATTTTCATGCTACTTTTATTGCAGGAAAATTTGGACCATACTTTTTATTTAAAAGTCTGCACATAAACACTTCCAATGCTGGATGTTTGTATTGTTTCCAAGATAATAAATTATAATAATAATAGTACTAATAATAATAATTAAAACCTGAGGAAAGACCAAAAAGCACTGGCTTGTAAAAATCCAAAATGAATAAAACGAAATAAAATATAAAACATACTGCAAAAATAATAAGTACAGTATCTAGTTGAGTATTTTACTAATCTGTGTCATTAGTAGATCACTCCCTAATGTTTTAGTGTCTGTGCTATTAGAGAGAGTACATATAAAAAAGTATTCCCTCTATAAAGAAATATACAGCAGTATAATTGTAAAAAAGATCTACTTCTGTGCAAAGAATGTACTTTTTAGTGATACATTGGATATTATCTTTTATTCCATGTTTGTAGAAGCTTATGACCAGGAGACTAAGATGACTGATTAAATTAGACATCTTAAAACAGGCAGCACATTTCTTACTGATTCAGCGAGATGCCTGATAACTTCTTTTAGAGATTACTGCAAGGTTGTAAAAATAAATATGAACTATTACTAAAACTGACTGTCGTCAATCCTAGGCTATGTACACAAAAGACTTAAATATCTTATTAGCCTTGTCAGATAGGCCAGGCTCAAACTACCATCTATCAGTCATCTTCATACTATGGGGCTGAGGCATATTGTTATATGGTGTCCCAGAGGCCATTGTGGAGCCTCCATTATGACAGTTTACCGTATTTAGTCTGCACAGCAAGGGACAAAAATAATATATATAAAAAAATGACTATCACTTACTTTGTCTGAAATGTTATGAAATACAACTGCAACATTTTTCTTTTTACTTTGCCTGTAAAATAACTGTGATGGTTTATCTCTCTGGGGTTCCAGATTGTGATCACAGTGATTTTACATAGCATCATAACTATTTGTGGCAATATTACATTTCCTAAAATTTTCAAAAAATCTGATTTTACAAATAAATATATTTTATGTTACAAATGAAGTGTAGGGTGTGTAGGATATTTGTTTATCTTTTATTGTATTTTCCAGGCACCAAGGGCAGAATTAGATCTTACATTTGTGACTTTTTATTATACTGTGCTACTAAAAAACATTTAACCATTCAGTGGTTCAGTTATTATTAGACCTATAGTTCCACAAAAGAGGTAAATGCTTTCAAGCCTGTGGAGTTAATTGGAGTCAGGTGGTTTTATGTGAGTGTAACTGGATAAATTTAATATATTTCAGGGTGAAGTCCGGGCTGCACAATTTGGTCTGTTTGTCTTTGTTGATCCAATCAGGAACCACCTAAAGTGTGAGAGGCGTTGAAGGTATTTCACTCTACCTCCTGGTATTTGACCCATTACCAAGACAGTTCTCCCCCAGTATTTTGTAGGTGTCTCCCCCCCCACCCCTGGAAATCTAAACATTTTTCTGTTCTTCTGCCGGTATATTCAATTATATGTTGTTATAATGCTAATTTGATGGTGCTTCCGCGTCATTGTTTCTCGTACATTCTGATATCGCTTGTAATTTAGTGATCACACTCCGGGTTTGTGACCCAGTATTGTTTTGTTTTATGGTTTTTCTTTGTATAACGTATTGTGTATTTTGTTGAAATACATCTCCTGTCTTGTCACATGTTGTCTTCTATGTGTTATCATTCTGTTTTGTATTTTATAGAAGATTGAAAATTCTAATACATTTTTTTTAAAAAAGAGTGAGAAGTGACCGGTGGAAATCCGAGTGATACCCTTTAGATAAGCCTTCTGGACAAGTGGCACAATTGTGAGTGGATGTACATAATTAGAATCACAGACTGTAAAGGACTAAAGACCTTGATTCCTGATTCCTGTTTCAGTGTGTGTTGTAACTGTACATCTGCTCTCATGAAGAACTGTTCACATACAGAACTGTTACATGGATGGAGTGTTTATAACTTTACCTGCAGAATAACTAAGAATAACTGAAGGGAATGAAATTTTCACTGATTATCACTGCAGACACATTACTGTGTGTGGACAGTCTGGACACATTACTACTCTAATTCTTTTCTAACACTACTCTAATTCTTGTCTAAGACCCCCACATCCATTTGTATGGCAGTATCACCTCTATGCAGATTATACACAAATGTAGCTATGTATTCTTTATCTTACATTGACAGCTTATAATATTTCCACCTGCCAATAGCAGCTACCGACCTTATCTCTCCATTTCTGCTGACAACACTGCAATCATTTCTTCTTGTCAAGCTTAATGCCTAGATTTTATCCTTGACTTTGAACTCTCCTTTTAGCAGCACATACAATCTATATCTAATCCTGTACACATTTCAAAAATAGTTCAAATAATCAGTATACCACATACCTCATATAAAGAAATGCAAAATCTCAACTTCATGCACTAATCATCATCACTGATTAATTACCACAATACCCTCTTTATTGAATTTAATATACAATTAAACCCCCTTACAGTCTTTATTGAATACAGCAAGTAGACTTTGTCAGTCTTTACACTGTTGCCTGTTTTAAAAAAATAAATACAATTAAATATTCAACCTACTTCTTAACAATATGATAGACTTCTCATTAGTCACTAAGGCACATGTCTAGTGGCACCACATGTTGTTGGTAATGATGGGAGGCGCAAAGGGCACCCTAGTACTAGGCTGGAGTTTGTTGTTTTATTGCAGCAAATCATGTATAATGACCATGGAGCTATTTTATATAACAGTAATCATGATTGATCATGTTTCCAAATAATGCTTTATTATTTGAAATCATCAATTGGCAAATCAGATAGAACAGTTTATTCACATTTTGAAATATCAAAATACTGTAAATATGTTAAAATACTAAATATTATTTGCTGTTTTACTTTTATTTGTTTTTTTAAAGATATAAGATATTGAATATATGATATAAGATATATAATATAAGATATAGAATATAAGATATAGATTTTACATATACTATGCATTGTTTAAATATATTTCACATCCCATTCATTTGTTTTTTTTTTTTTTAAATGCACATTTTTTAAAATTTATAATTTAATTTATTTAATGTTTGGAGAAAAGTGTCTGGACATATTCAAATGATTAGGAAACATGCCTACAGTAGAAAATATTAACATTCCATATGTGAAATAAAGTTAAACCATTTTGTGGGGAATGGTAGCTCTGAACACTATCATAGTATGCATTCCTTGATAATAGTGCAATGACATCCCTGGTCAATTAGCCACCCTAGAGTAGAAGTTCAATGCCTTCTGAAAGAAAGCAGTAATATGCTTTTTGTTAATACTTATACTGTATTCCTGACATCAGCCTGGTCCTGCATCGTTTAGATGCCCTATGACATACAAGGATGATTAAGAAAATGCTGAGCGGAAAGAGATATAAGGGAAGACCCAATTCACTTGACTTTTTGCTACAGTTAAAATGTTAAAAATCTTTAATAAAACAAAAAAACAGAAAAAGAAAACTATATAGGTTATAGGTTCCAAGATTAAATGCACCCTCCGTAGCTCCAGTACTTCCCTGTCTGGGTTTTCATGCAGAACAAAGCTCTGCTGCAGAGTATTATCAGCTGTCTATAGTGCAGGTATTCGTTGATGCTCAGTATCTGTTGACTATGTAGGATGATGGAGTACAGTTTCCATGACTGCTTTTTCTAACAACTCTACAAATTTGAAAATCATCCGCAACCAAGACATATTAATATAATTTCATACTATAGTTCAGACTAGACACAGCCCACAGCATCACTATACTATTTTAATCTACACTAACGTGTCTCTGTCGTTTCCTGAAAAAGGATATGTAAGGAGATATTTCACTCCCACTAGGTTTAATGTTTTTTAGAATCAACTTTATTAGTGGGAATGAAAAATGTTGATATTTCCCTTTGGACAAGGACACGAGGATCAAAAGAATTTACAAGGATGATCAGCTTAACAAAACAAATTGCAGTCAAACCACCACATATGATCTTTAACACATTTAAAAAATTCCCAAGTGTTGACTTTTGGCTTTCATTTGCCAATTACTACAGCTGTTTCTCCACCTGGTATTCTGCTTACAAGGAGCCAGAAAGCTATTCAAGATTAGAGCCTCAAAGACAGTTTCTCTATAACCTAAAAGTAAATCCCTTATTAACAATAAATTTCCAATTTTAGAACAATATAACTTGTGGTAATTTGTTGGGTCGTATTACCTTTATTGCTATGATCGTTCCCCAATACATTACATTTTGCAAATACAGCAGAATAAACAGTGAGCTGTATAGATTTAAAGGTTGGTAAGAGGTCATTGTAAGGGCGATTTCTCAATGTATTAATTCCTGTACTATATATCATTACTGTATTGTCAAATTGTAGTTTATTAAATGTAAGACTTAATAAAATAAACCACATGCGCTGCCTATCAGCTATCTGTTCTTTGGAGACTGCTCTTTATTTGATGGCAATTAAAGGAACTATACATGGACAAGCAAATAAACATACACTCACACTCACATTTTTTTCCTTAAACTAAGGTCCTCATTACAAAATTACAAAACAAATATGAGATTTAGGCCTAAATTCACTAAGCGGGGATTTTGCTGGGGAATTGAAAAGTGGGGATGTTGCCCATAGCAACCAATCAGATTCGAGCTTACATTCATCCAGTATGTAAAATGAAACTGAGAGGCTCGAATCCCCACTTTTCAATTCCCCAGCAAAATCCCTTCTTAGTGAATTTAGGCCTTAATGTAGTATATAAGAAAAAGGGACTAGATCAAGATCACCAATTGGCGTTGGAATTGGAACTCGTGAGATGTTAACTGCTTTGAAGGTAAGAGGCCACTACCCTCACATTAACACACACAATTACGAGAGCTGACCCACATTGACAATGACCTCATTTAAAAAGACAATGTAGCCGAAGTTAGGAGTGCACATAAGAGTAAGAGTCAAACAGGCCGGCAATAGAAATTAAATCTTGTGGCCCGTCACAGCTGTCCACCCCCTGTCTTTATTCTCGTCTGGGTTTACTTGCTTGAGCTTATCTTTGTTGAATTTTGAACTGTTACTCAGTGCACATTTTGTCTGGACTTGCAAAGTGTGAAGATAATCATATATACCTATTTCAGTCTAACCTACATATATAGTAACAGAGGTGAAATTTACTTAATATCAGATTGCTCCCATATAGTGTGACATGTCTAAAGGACTGATTCTTTCATTTTTATTTTACCCATTATGAGGAAGTATCAGCATTATGGAACTACTAAAAATACATCACTAGACTTCTTATTTTTTCTTGAAATTTTTTATTAAGGAGTAATTAGAATACAATAATAATCACAGATTAAGGCAGCCAATAAATGCATAAAATTCACAATGCAAGGAAATGTAACATCTGTGTACAATCACACCATTTTATATAAAGGAGTAAACAGAATATAAGGAAAAATGTAAGAAAAAACTAAATGGAAAAACAAAGAAGAGGGGAAGAATAAACGTGAGGGAGGGGGGTGGAAATCAGAGGATTCAGATTTTAGGCACTATTGACTTACTCACAACTTACGAGTGGGTAAAACCATGTTGAATTGCAGGCAGGGGGGGTAAAATGAATGTTAGTGTTTGCATGCAGGGAGAATACTTTATTGTTGCATNTTGCACACAGATACTGACCAGCGTTACTGTTACACTGTTATTAGACTTGTGCTGGAAACATCATCTCTCAACTCTAATACTGTTTGCAACTAATAAAATGTAACTACCCTGAAATTCAACATGTTTTTTCCCTCTTGTGAGTAAGTCAGTAGTGCCTAAAGTCTGATTCCGGTCCAGAGACTAGAAAGGACCTAAGTCTTTAGTTTTTTCTATAAAAAGAAATACTGACTGTTGAGATCATTACAGGTTACCAGCATATACCAGCATATACATTAACAGTCAGTTCATTCTGATTCCTCATGAATTGTTTCCTTTCTCAGACCTTTATGTGCACACTGTATACATCATTCTAACAACAGGAACATTTGTCTAAATACTTATCTACATTTGCTCTCAGAAGGAAACCAGCTTGACATGACATATAAAATACAGGAATAAACCATACATGTTTTATAGTTTATCTCCTGGAGAGATTTCAAAGAATGGGTCTGCAGAACAGTTTAGAATAAAGAAAGAAAACCAAATAAAATCGCAGAAACATTTGGAAAGTTCATATATTTATTTAAAAAGGACATTTTGAGAAGTGATTAAAAGAGCATAGTGCAACATGATCAGGTGCAAATGTGTGAAGTTTAAAGAGTCTATCTGTAATGTCTTTGTGTGAAAACATTAAATATATTTTATTTCGTTTGGTATATGGTATAGTGCAATAAAGTACCGTATATGGCTCATAGCATTGCTTCATATATGTAATATTTCCCTTATAATATGGGAAATACAGTAAAGCAAACCATCTTGCACAAAATGAAAACCCTCCAATAATCTGCATAAACAGAATTACTGATGTATACTGTACTACATCAGTTTATAGTCATATATTTGCTACCTATGGTTGTGAAACACTGTAAGAACACGATAGTACAACTGTTTTTGGAAAATAAATGCAATAAACTAGTAATAAAACACTTCTAATTATTATAGACAAATCCATTTTTAAACAAAAGAGACATTTTCTGATAGTTACAGAGTAACTCACTTTATTGGTAATGCTACACATACATACACAGTACCAGGACTGAGATCCAAATCAATCCCTGTACTAAATCAGATGGTAAGGCAGGACAGAGCAGAGAATAGAAGTGCTTTTCAGCCTTTACATGTAATCCAGAAAGGGGAGGTATGTGAGCTTTGTAAAAGTCTGTACATGCATAGTGAGTGGCCTTCCCTCTCCCATATGAAACAGTAATTACAGTGGAAATATAGAAGTGGTGGTATGGATATATAGAAATGGCAGTATGAATATTTAGAAGTGGGGGTATGGATATTTAGAAGTGGTGGTATGGAAACATAGAATATAATAGAAGTCAATGGAGATTTGTAGTATTTCAATTACACTAGTGGGAGAAGTGACGGTATGGCATACCATATATACACCTCCACTTCCAGCCCTGATATGTAATATAGAATGCTGCTGAGATGCTGCAGAGATTTATGGTGAGGGTCTTATACTCATACTTCCTTTGATACACAGTCTGATCGCAGTACAGAATTGCCGGTACCAAGAACAGTCTTCACAGCAAATTAAAATTTTAAACATTCATTTTTCCTCGATTGTAGTTTCAGACACATTTTACAAACAAATTATTTTACAAATCTACTGGCATGACGATATTTCATGCATTACTTACTAGTCTGCAAACTGTCACCACTATAAGGCCTACATTTACTAAGCAGGCAGATTGCAGGGAGATTGAAAAGTGGGAATGTTGCCTATAACAACCAGATTCAAGCTCTCAGTTTCATTTTACATACTGGAGAATGTGAACTTGAATATGATTGGTTGCTATAGGCAACATCTCCACTTTTCTATCTCCCTGCTTAGTAAATTTAGGCCCATGATTGGAGGACCAAAATGCAATTTTCTAAATGTTATTATTTGGGTAAATTTACATAAATAAAAAAAAAAAAAAAAAATATATATATATATATATATATATATATATATATATATATATAGTATGCCTAATTGGTCCTGTAAATGTTAGGAGAGAATTAGAGTTAGAAGGTCAAACATGCCTGTTAACAACTTAACAGTGTTTATTTTCTTTTCATTATTATGTTGAACGTTGTACAAATACTTATAAAATACTTTTCAATAAAGTAAGGCTGAATACAATATTAGAATGTAACAACACATTTTATCACATCAGTGGGAAGTTAATAATTCTTGAGTTACTGCACTGCCTGCTGTATCCTTTATATCTTTCCACCCAGAGTTTATTTCCTTTCATCTTTAATGAGTCTTTTAAAAACATATATTACGTCAAAAGTTATACAAGTAATTTCCTTCCTTAGAAGGAGGTTAGTGATCTTGTTTTTCCTGGAATTTGAAAGCATTTCGTAGTGATGTCAATGAAGAGGCCTGCTCTTATCTTGTTTTAGTAGATGCTGCTAAAAAAATAGTTAGAAAAGTTTTTAACTTTATAATTAATATAAGACCTTTGACTTTTGTAGCAAATGTAATGTTGGTCTTGGTTTACAGCAAATCTGTACAATATTTATACAGGTTTCGTAGTTTGCTTACTCTTTTTTAACCCCAAATGCATAGTACAATGCCTACGCCGAGAAACAGCATTAATTGCACGCACTTTACATGCTTGGGTAATATCATAGGCTATGACAAAGCACCAGCTACCAAAAAACACTATGGTCTAAATTTACTAAGCAGGGAGATTGCAGGGAGATTGAAAAGTGGGGATATTGCCCGTAGCAACCAATCAGATTCAAGCTCTCAGTTTCATTTTACATAATGGAGAATATGAGCTCGAATCTGATTGGTTGCTATGGACTCAAGTCACTTTGGGGAACCCAATATCATTAACCTATAGTAAAGTTACACGCCCTTGCATGCCTTTGTATATACTCTCTCTGAGCACATCTTACAATTCAGTAAGTTAAATTTCATATTCATTACTCTGCAACAAAACTGCTTGGGAATTTTATGTCACTGAGTTGAAAATATTTCTGCTGCCATCTTTTAGTGACCAATATAAAATTCTGAATGAATGCTAGTAAATATACAATAAAAGCCCCATTCCAATCATGATATACAATACAGAAAGCATTCTAATAACCAAATAATATATAAAAGGTTATACTAGTAACTAATTTACAATCCAGACAACATACATACATAATCCATAACTGTGAAATATAAATATTGTAGTGTTTATACAATACAGACAAAATTCTAATGAATAAAGACTAAATCCAGACTTACTATCCGCAATGGAGGCTATAATAGAATTTTCTTCCTGTGGGAGAACAGTTCATTCGCCTCTTCTGTACTTCTGCACCCTACCTTAAGTACTCCACAGTGTTGTGTGGGAGGAATACTGGATCATACAGGCTTAACCAAGCCTTTATAGTATGTTTTGTTAGTATTGCTGCATGAGACAATTCTCAATAAATGACTAAGCTTTGCATTAAACATTTAAGTGGGGACATTTATTGATTACAACTATTTATAAGTCTGATTGTAATGTGAATATGAGCTAATACTTAAGGCTGATAATTCCATTACTGGTTGTGTACGTCTTAGATTTTTATCCACAAAATTATTAATCATCCAAGATGTTTTCATGGTGTGAATAAGCATTGTATGGTAACAAGCATTTTTTTTATCAGTCTTGGTAACCAGAGTAACTTTGCAATGAATCCAGTGTAGTGGCACTCTTGTTCTATTTTCATACAATATTCATATAACCTATGTGTGCTAGATGAGATAGTATTCCGGGATTATTGATCATCGGTTGTGGAATAGGTCTTGCATTCAGGGTGTACTTCGATGAACCTTACTGTAGCAGGATAACTTTAAAACTCATGCATGACAGGTTTATGATAGAGGTCACTCAAATGTTTTTGAGTTGTTTTTCAGAGCAGTTGTTGTAACTATTCTAATATACAGAACGAGCTGTTACAGTACTCCTCCCTTATGCCTAATAAATCCCCCCTCCCCTATCATACAGGATTTTATCATCCGAAAGTGTTCTCTGGGGACTATGTATTGAACTGTGTCCAAACACATCTGGAAACATAATTTGGAGCTACGTTCATACTCGGATGAAACTAACAGGTTTTGTAAGTAATGGCACAAAACAGTAAACCAAATAAGCCATGTGTTTTATTGTCTTTCTCACTATTGGAAAGCATCACATCATACATTGTTATCCCTGCATTTTCCTGCCATACAAATGCAGTATTTAGGAATTGTCATATCTTCACATCTTCCGATAATGTCATATGTTCCACATACAGTCATTGAAAGTAATGTTCCTGGGAGTACTTTACATAACGCTTTGACAGATGTAGGGGGATGTAGGGGGATTTGGGGATGTAGACAGATGCAGGGGGTTTGGTGGTCGAATTAGCTTTTTTGACATTTACAAATGGTCGATTTAATATGAAACTTGAAGCTTGTATGCTTGTTGAATCAGGATTTTGAAATCGTTTCGTCAATTTTCACAATGATAAGCATACAGTTTGCAAATTTACTAATGATCAATTTCAGTATGCGACCTGAATTCAGGCACGCATACAAAAACTGTCATGTTGCTACATAAGAAATAATAGTAAATTATTAGCTGTAACATAAATGTAAACTTTGTACATCAGATTGCGCAAGAATGTCTATGCATTACTTTATCTGCATAGTACAAATGTATTTTGCGTATAATACGGTTGTTGTGCCTATTGCTATCACGCTGCTCACAAAGGATTTGGCGCTGCATGTTGAGGATCACTTCATCAGTGGTTCGTGGCGCTTGTTGTTTTCTTGGAGCTTCTGCTTGCAGAGGGTCAGGCGTTGTTTGGGTGGAGCTTTGTGCAGCTTCTCCCGTGCAAAAGAATAAAATAAAGAGAGAAATCGGCGCTGTTTTAGGAATATAAATTATCAACCAGTCCTATGACTAAAAGGGCTATGAGAGGTAAATACCGCAGTATAACAATGAAGATAAGTCTCCCGTGCGTTGGCAGCCAGGATTCAGTACTGCCATTTCTGGCTCAGGAATGAAAGTCAGCGTTATCATCTCCCCTGTGATTTGGATAGAAAATTATGCAATATGTGATTTATTTGATGTTTACTCTAACATGCACATCTGACGTTTCAGTTAACATGACACTTGATAGTGTCCACATGGACACCAACCTTATAAGAAACAATAACCTTAAATGTATTGGAATCTACATTTTGACTCTTACCAGGTTCAGTAGTTTCTAGTGGATTAATTTCTTAACATATGAAGTCCCTTTGATTTTAAAAGATATATGTATATATGTAAAAGATATATGTATAATCCATTACATACTACAAATGTACACAGTATAGCTATGTTAAATGTGAAGTGCACATTATTATATTACACAAACCATGGTGGCTACAATGTAGCGGCCATGCTTCTATGGAAATATTAGCAATTATTTAATAAAATGTAGTATAGGTGTTATGCATGTTTATTGTAAACAAACATGTTGTCTAGTTACATCAATACTGTTAAGGTGGCCATTCATGGTAACGATTCCTGTTTCCGTTGATTTTGGATCGATGTTACATAAGATTTTTCCCTTGACGAACGTGTTAATATGGCTACCATACATGATGCAAATATTGGTCCAAAAAAAGCCCAGCTACATAACTTAAAACCGGTCTGGCGCACACACGGCACGAAATTCGTTGCTGACATAAAAAATACGGATAACATTGGTAGCAATGTCGGTCTTTGCCATCCACGGCAAGACATAGAACCCCCGAAACGATAATCAATCTGAAATTCCAAATGATAACTTTGTCGCCACCGACTAGTGCAGTCACGAGAATTGTTAGTAACTAGTACAAATTATGACCATCCACAGCAACGAGTTTTTGACCAAAAAATTCAACTTCGTTAGGATATTCGTTCCCGACCCTCTCCTGCCCCTGACTATCTTCCTCCCTGTCACTAGATATATTCCTAATGCCCAACTAAAAAGGGGAAACCAACGCCCAACCAAAACGCCCATGGTGTAAAGTTTATATAGGGCCTAACCCTTTAACGATGGGCCAGTTTATTGGCTGCTTTTCAATTTGCTTATGATGACGTCATAAGGAAATCGATGATCGATTTCTAGAAATCCTGGCGAATACAGGCCAAATAGACAGTATTTGGTAACGGCATCGCTACCTGAAATCGAATTAAATCCCAAATTGACATTTTGTGAATAGAGTAAATCGCTAGGCACCATCAAATCCCTAACAAAATCGATCTTTCGTAAATTCCCCCTGTAATGTTTGTGAAATACAAAGTGGAAATTGCGGATAAGAAAAGCTAATGGTTTTCAAGAAAGGGGCGTGTTTCAGTCCATATATTCCTAATTATATTGTACAGCTCCACCTGCTTTGCTCTGTATTGAGACACAATTCTATACCATCTGATTCTTCAACAACTATTTTATGTTGACTAAAGCTGGTCATACACTTTAAGGTAAATTGTTCCAATCGAAAGAGTTTTCAAAACCATGTTGAATTACAGGGGAGGTAAATGTAATTAATTGCAATCAGTATTAGAGGTGAGAGATGATGTTTCCTAGCACAAGTCTAATAACAGTGCAACAGTAACGCTGGTCAGTATCTGTGTGCAAAATGCAAAAATAAAGTATTCTCCCTGCATGCACACACTGACATTCATTTTACCTCCCCTGCAATTCAACATGGTTTTACCCACTCTTAAAAAAACTTTCGATAGGAACAATTTATCTTACCGTGTGTACCTAGCTTAAGAGTGTTGTAATTGAGGATATTTCTGGTTCTTATGTTGGGGCTGTGTTGATGTGGAGATTATGGGTCAGATTAGATTGGAAGCGATGATGAGTTTAGCTGTGAATTATGCCTATTTCTCTCTGTTGTGGCAGCTGAACATCGCAGGTTTTCTCTTGCAGAATAAAATCTGTGTTGAAGGTTTGGAGGCACACCGTTCAGAAATGAATTGTGTTAGTTATAATTCAGAAGGCGTTTAAGTTAAGCTAGCAAGGGTTAAATGTAAGTATATGCCAGCCAATAGAAAAACAGGAAAAGAATTAGCACCAGAAATGGGAGGGGCAAGTTTATAAGACAGCTCCATAGGTTGTCATTAGTCAGTCAATTTGTCAGTTAAACTGCTAGTCAGCTAGGGGCCGATTCAATCCCTTGCGAAGACGGGAAAAAACGCGAAGTGCGCTTTTTCCCGTCTATTACGGGACTGAAACCTCGCGTCTTTTTGTACGCACCTCTATGAGGTGCGAACGAAAAAACGCAAGTTTTCCTGCCTTCCGCAAACAGCGTAAGGCAGAAAAAATTTGCGCGAAGGGGATTGAATCGGCCCCTTAGTTAGATAGTCAGTAGTTGAGTGACAGTAACCCTCAATCAGGGGAGGATCCCTCATTACAAATATCAACACTGACTGGATTGGACTGTGTTGGATCCCACTATTTCCTGTTATTTTTGTTTTTGGAAACCACTTGGAATTGAGGTTGGGGAAAAGTGACACATCCAAATATCCAGTAACTGATAGTCTTAGGGCTAGATTAGATTCTAGCTGACATTCTCTAGTATGTAATAGGGAAGTGTTAGATAGAGAAGTGATTGAGAAGAGTTAGAATCTGATTGCTGATTGCTATGGGCAACATCTTCATCTTTTCTTCTTCAGTTTAGTAAATTTTAGCCCAGAATGAAGAAAGATGTGCACTATGATTCTGATGGAAGTGCTGGAGCAGTAAGGTCATTTAGAAGCCTAAAATTCAGTATGTCAGCCTATGAATGTGAATATGTTTTATATGTTATGCACCTGTGTAAATGAGCAATCACCATTTGTTTGAAAACATGGCTGTGATCAGCAGCTGACTCGGAGTCTTGTCTTAAAAATCTTACATTATCTATCCTTGATATAACTAATCTACATCTCCGATCACCTTTCTTTTTCAAAACAATACAAACTTGGGACACTTTTTCCATACTTTACCTCAATTTCTGCCCATGTATCAATCCCAAATCTCTTACTAGTTACTAACGTACTATTAAACTTAAGATCGAGTGCACAAAACCATGTTGATTTGCAGGTAAATTTCATTAGTTGCAATCAGTATTAGAGTTGAGAGATGATGTTTCCTAGGCCAAGTCTAATAACAGTGTAACAGTAACACTGTTCAGTATCTTTGTAACTGTGTAAATGTTTTGATTCCCCAGAAAACAGCGTTTTCATAACTGGTGAACTTTGGTAGTTTTTGTCACAGTATCTTTTAAATATATTTATGTTTGGGTTTTTTAAACTAATTTTTTACATACTTAAACTCTCAAAAAATTATTTTTATTATTGATAAAAATCTACAATATATTATTCTTTTGTTTATTATTATGTGTATTAGTGTTTTTCTTTCAAATAATATATATATATATCTATATATCTATATATATATATATATATATGTACAATATATATACACACACGACACACACAGTATACACAAAGTATACATGTATAAAAATGGAAACAGAGCACCACTCTTATACTGTTTTCCTGTTTTCACTCACCTCTAATTGATCACCCAATCATTTTTTTCTCTTCTGTTTCTAATCTGCTTCTTTGCTTGTCTCCAGTGCAGGCATGCACCTTTCATACCTAAGTTCTAACTTGCACAGTTTCCAGATATGCAATTGAAAGGTCTTACAATGTCATGACAAACATAAATTTCAAATTTTTCCAGATTTCCATCTCCAAAAACCTTTTCTTTGAAAGGGATACAGATAACCCCACTTTGGTCATTTTGTAGGGTATGGCTTAGATATATGTAAGTAGGATGATTGATCAGACAAGATCTGGGGGATGAGATCATGATTTGACATTTTTAAATATCCCCCTACTGAGAAGGTTCTAAAGAGTAAAGTTTTTCTGTGATAATAGAGGGTATACTGACCTGACCCACCTGGTTTATAATATACAGATACATCAGTGGACAAGGACATATTTATCATTGGCTATGGGGCATTCATTTATTTCCAGCAAATGTGAGAAAATCAATGACTAGGAAAAAAGTCAGACTTTCTAACTATGTCCAGGAAAACTGGGGAAGTATGAACGGGCTATAGACATACCAGACCATGGGGCCAAACTACAGGTGAACATAGCCAGCTGAAGTTAAAAATGTTTGCGTGATTTACTATTACTACTATGCTACTACCCTGGTATGGGTGATCCAGATCCAAGTGCAATTTGAGAATCAGAAACTTTAGTTCTGCAGAGTGTGTTGTAGAAGGTATGAAGACAAGTAGTTAATTTAAGCATATGTCCAATTAAAATTTTTTATATTTTGTATACGTATTTATATTTTGTATACGTAAGCCAGTACACTACATGTCGTACTTGCACCCAGGGCCGGTGCTAGGTCTGCAGGCGCCCTAAGCAGACCTAGCACCACGCCCCCTGTCGGAGAATGACCCCTTGTCGTGATGTGAAGTGATGACGTCAAGTCGCTTTAAAACCACTGAGGAGGGCGGCAGAGTAGTGCCGTCTGCCCTCCTGGTTATTCATTATTTTTTCGCTTTTGAAAATTTTGTTTTACTTTTTTTTCCCCTCTGCTGCCGCCCTGCTCGGGTAGGACTGCGTGCATCTTTATATTTCACACAGATGACTGGATCCAGACTTACGTACTATTACAGTTAAAAGAAAGTTATGAGTGGGCAAAACCGCAATTAAGGTCATTAGGGGAGGTATATTTTATTAGTTGCAAGCAGTATTCGAGTTGAGAGATGATGTTTCCTCATTCAAGTCTTCAAGTTCTTGATAGAGATGACTTAGATGTTAGAATTATTGCAAAATAAATAATAAAAACAAATAATATAAAATATTACTGAAGTTACTGCACTGAATCTATTGTAAAATATTCAATATAATATATGCCATAAGGGGCATTTTCTCATCAATAGAATTGATCAATAGTTAGTTCCTATGATAGATCAGGATCCTCTGGGACCATTTATGACAATATGGAGGTGCAAGTTACGGTGACACTTAAAGCCAGTAGTAACTAGTAGCATGGTCTTCACTAGTGGCCCTAATAGTGGGGTTGACTGGGATGATGGATCCTAGCAGGTTGTGACCCTAGGCAGTGAGTACCGTGAAATGGCAGAAAGGTACTAACTGCAAGGACCACAGACTGCTGCAGCACGGTCAGGTAAGCAGGTTACATATTGCTCCTGTGGGGTAGTTAGGTGGTATGGGGTAGGAATGCTTCTGCTATGTGCGAAGAGGAGGGACTTTTTAAGATAGTATAGTTAGGGTGTACTAAATAGCCCCTGATCTATCCAAAATTCCCTGTTGGTTTACATGTTTAAAGATCTTGTATCACAAAATATAGGATCATTTAAAAGCTGTGAGCCTCACATCATTTATTTGCCACAGGAAAGTTGTATCAAGCAAACATGGTATATTTTTTTGTCTTGTTTCAGTAACAATTCATAAGCACAGTTACATTGGTAGGAAAAGCTTCATTTGCTATGTAATGCATTCTGTCAGGATTGATAATTGGGGACTTGGGACTGGATTCTAAATTCTATTCATCTTTATGCTGCTTACCAATGTTTCTTTTTGCATATGATAGAAATATTTGTAAAGCTGGCCATTCTCCCGTACGATTCTTGTTCCAATTCTGCAATTTTGACGATAGTTCGAAATATCGTTCCAATGCTTACAGAAAAAGAATGACCGTCCTTCATAACAATCGTCCTTAATGACAATTTGATCTCTCTGTATCTGTGATTGATTAACGTTTTAGGGGTGCGATACGTAGTGTGTGGGCATTTCAGATATTGATTCACGATTTTTCGATATTTCTTTCACTCCCCTCCTCTTTGGGCATGTCTATACACATGTTCTGTAGACATAATACCAGCTATGTGGTGCACCAGAACCACATACGGCTGACGTTTGCAATGGAGGAGAATTTCAGTGCTTATCTGTGCATGGTGACTCCCGATTGGTGAACTTATGAGCAGAATAAATGTACGCTCTATTCCTATAAATCACCAATCAGTCTTTCACCTCAGTCATTAAAGCCGGTCACACACACACACTATTGATTATTTTGGAGAAATAAGGTATTTCATGGAAAACAATGAGCAAATAATTAATAGTAATTTAACTAAATCAAGTTATGGAGATTTATGTTTATTTATTTCCTACTGTCTTTTCTGAATGGAATGTTAGAATGGTAATTGGCCATATGCTTTGCCTCATTAAGTCTCTTTGAAGTATTACTATGTTTCTATTTTCTACTATTTCAGTGTCAGTTACAACACCTCGGGCCTTTACTCTATATGAAAATCAATTAGTCAACATATTGTTTTAGGCTATAATTTCTTACATATTCCTGGTTGCCCAAATGTACACATCTATTTTTAAAAAGCTTTGAGACCACCGTAGAAATTCGACTTACAAAGGTCAGAAAGATTTGCGCAGGTCTGAATAATGTTTTTAGAAAAGACTGGGTGCCTGAAGAACAGAACCTGTGCTTCCCCACAAAAGCTGAATGTCTTCTGCCTAAACCTTTGAAAAGCCTTTAATTATAGTGATTAAGGTACACTTAACCCTGACGACAACCATCTTGACTCTGTTTATTTTATGGATATCCCTAGACTTTTGGTTAAGACTACATATGGCTAAAGAATGAAAATAGGAGAATTAAAGTATTACAACTAATTTTTTTCACTAATTATATAAAATACTATTTTAATGATCAAGTAAAGACCAATGTCTGTCAAATTATTGAGAAGATTGTGCATAAACCTGCCCTGTCTGAGCGGGTAAAAAGTTGATGAGTTCACTTGTTCATTTTAATGACTCTTACATGTGCAAGTAAACTGTAAATAGTTTAGATAATATAGACATTTATACATCTAGATTTATACATTGTTAATGTTAACTCCACATACCGTCTAGCTATTAGCCCCATAAAATCTAAGACATTAATATTACACATACCAGGGCATGCAGTCTAACCAATTGTTCAATGGAGCTAACAATGGTACAGACAGACTGGGCTGGAACCCATGGCAGTAGGGAATAAATGGAGGCCAGACAGACAACGCAATATGAAAAGGTAATAGTACAAATACTGAATACCACTAGGAGAAAGCTCACACTAAGGGCCAGATTAAATCCGGCGCAAAGACAGGAAAATGCTGGTTGTGCGTTATTTCCCGTCTAGTATGGTACATAAAAAGCAACCCCCCCCTCTCTGCAGCCTAGCACCGGCAGCTGTTGGAGCAGTCAGTGTTATGAAGGAACATTTGCAACAGCAAATACATCCCAGCAAAGATAAGATAATATTATTTTGTAACATTTGTAATGTATACAGGAGAACATAAGATAAATTAGTTTTTTATATGAATTAAGTATGTGATTGGCTTCTTGTCCATATCTATTTATTTAATTATGTCTTTAGATAATTTAGATTTTACATATATTTTTCAGAATAGGTTTGTAATTTATCTTAGGCAGTTATTAATATATATAAAAAGTATCCTTATTACATAATTTTGTTTCTGGAGACATTTATGTTAAACTTTTAATCACATAATTAAACTTTGTTAATTATGTTAAACTTTTAATTAACCCTTTTGCAGTCATTAAGTAATTCTTACAGTTGTTCAATACTATATTAACTCAACATTTCATTTCTAAAACAAATATTCAAAATCACAGAAGGTAAAATAATCACATCCTTCATGTGTGAAGTAACAATGCAGATATTCATATAAATATTGTACTGTTTTATGCACTCTTAACCTATCAAGTATATTTAAGAATCACTCATTGAGATAGCCCTGCTAACAAGGAAAGAAATAAAAACAATTTCTTTGGTGGTGTTCTAATTATATTTCATTTATCATATGCACGTCTAAGCCTATTAAGCAATTCAATTCCATCTACAAGGCCCTGGGGCAGCACCAAAATAATACAATAATATTTGTTGATAGGTAAGAAAGACCTCCCACACTGCTATTCCTCGTTGGGTTGAGGACTATTTGGTAGTGGTAAATCACATGTCTAAAAATGTTTTACACACATGTTTATTACTAATCAAAAGCATTTTCTCTTGTTTAATATTGTTCCCCATTTCATTGAGATTAATCACAACCAGAAGCACTTCCCCCAGGGACTCCCACAGGGAGTTCGGTGTGTTTAGATAAATTAGTGTTAGTGTTGCTATTCAGCACAGGTTTATTTAAATGTGTGTCTGGTTTCTGTTAAAGTTTAATGCAGTCTAATGCAAATATACAAATAATATAAATATTATTATTTTAATACTGAAGTCTGATATTCAGACTTCTGAACTTCTGTGTCTTCTATATGAATTGTGTGAGTATATATACACATTTAGATTCAGATTTACCATGTCTGATGGACCTTACGCGCACACACACACACACACACACACACACAAACACCCTTAACATGTGAGATAGTTTTTGTCAGATTAAAGATGTAATGGCTATGTTTTAGGGAGAACAATTCTGAAGTAAGGGTCAGATTGAGAAGCCCAGGCAGGACAGATGCGATCCCCCCGCTCAGAACCGGCGTATCTTCTTAGCATCCAAGTAAAGAACTGAGCATTTGTCAAAGTTGACTGAGAAGCCAGGAGTTATTGGGCTCTGAAAAAGTTGGGCTCTGAAAAATTTAGAGTTAGGACCTCCACTAGCAGAAAGGCCTTGTAAGTGGCTGGAGGCTTAAGCATATATGTGCACATGTATGTGACGGACGTTTCTGCCATTTTATTTATTATATAAAGTAGCATAGTTTGTCGCTGGCTAATAGCATGAGTGCTGGGGATTCTTGTTTGTTTTTGTGTAAAATACCCTTTTTCCTTTCAAGCACCTGCATTGTATTAGCTTACAGACC
>JABWIB010000880.1:39181-62703 GCA_016617825.1 Platyplectrum ornatum
GGGTAGATTAAATGACTAGAGACCTGCCTGGATCAAAGGAGATTGGATGGCTGAAGACACACAAGATGTGGTGCCGTTAAATTGGATGGAAACTCACAAGTGGGTAGGGAATTAGATGGCTGGAGAAGCACAAAGTGAGAGAATAGAAAAGGATTTTCACAAAATAGGGTGGAGGGTTGTCAGGATTGTCTCAGTGTGAGTGGCTATGTATTACAATGTACAGTGAAAGTGTGCTATGCTCTGCATACGTATCCAGACCTTCAAACCACCCCAATTTTACTTTACAGAGGTCTATAAACTTAAGGCAGGGTATGAGTATCATGAGAAGGGGTTTTCATGAGCGCATATGGATTCCTAGATGCTACACTGAATTCCATCGCATCTGATAATCACAGGACTCAGATGTTAGCAGCTTCTTCTAAATTAAATTTACTTTACCCTTTAAATTTTCATTTCGTTTTAGAAGATTATTGTCAACATTACATTCATTGATTCTGTAAGTGAGTGAGTGAGGCATTTATTTCCGTCACAATTAAGTGCATTTTTTGCCAGTTTGATATGCTCTCAATGAACATTAATGAAGGATTATGAACTGAATTCAACATTCTGCACGCTCCCACATAATTCCGTAAACAAGGGGATCCATTTTCTGGGCTGGATCTCTGTCCCCACCTATATAAATGACACTACACAGGTGGGGGTCAAATTAAGGGTTTAGGGATGGGTTAGATGGGTTAGCCCTGGTTTGTGTGGTCAGCTAATGCGCACAAATGATTTAAGGCAAGAGCTTAGCAGAGTAAGTGCAAGAGAAGGGAGTGACAGGGGAGTTCACTGGGAGCGGCAGCACCATTCTCTGTGCGTACAGATGTTCACAAGGAGAGCTGGATCAGGTCCTACATGTGGGTACTTTATACCTGTGTAACGCAAACAATAAACAATATGTATATTTATATAAGTACAAGAGTTTTGAATACAGGCAATCACTGAAAAAGCTACAAAATAGTGAGTACGAGATTACTACATTACATTGCATGACATTACTATGTGCTGGAATGTAAGAGGAGAAAGCAGCACAATTGAACCAGAATAGTAGCACTCGGACCCTGTGTTTTCTCTATGCCAGTATTGAATATCCTCCCTCCTATGTAGGTATTCAGGAAGCTATATGCAGTGATAGGACAGATTTTCCTTTATCTTGCTTCAAATATGTGTCTGTCACATACAGTCTTCCAGTACCCCAATACAAGGCAAATTCCAAACATTTTGCTATATTTCTTTTCTGTTTAGATCATTGAATTTTGAGCTTATACATTTCTTAACCTTTAGTGCCTTTAATGCAAAAGGATTTGAGAAGTCTTCAAGCTATTTGGCAAGGCTGTGAAATTTTACAGACCATGTTGGTGTTCCGTCATGTTTCTCATTTATCCTTTGTAGAGCAGCATTTTGTAGCACAGGCATCAGACTTCACCTGTTTTCAATAAGAACATGGGTTTGCAGCTGTAGTTATCTTTTGCAGTACATAAATTTCATGAAGAACATATTTTATTTTCACCTTAACAAAGGACTTGTGAAACGTACCAAGCATCAAGACCTTACACTGAGTGACAACCTTTGACCCATATTGCAGCAACTAAAGGAAAGAACGGTTCCCTACTTTCAGCAGATCTGAGAACACCTGTTGAAAACATCTGTAAGAATGTCAGTATTTTTAATTGGTCGCACTGAGATGCAATTGTGCACCTTTAAAAAAACTACAAAGGCTTTCCATAGGCATAATAATAAATGGGACAATATATAGAACATGGATAAGAAATGCTAGGGACTTTAGAATAAAGTTTGAAAGTGCTTGGAACAAATACTTTTCATTTCTTTATTTTGGGTTATGTCATCATTCTGGTATTTTTATTACACAACCCTATAGTATGGATTTGCACAGTAGTCACTCTGAGGCTTAAATGTTTTTAAAGTGACTGTTCAGTGACATGACTTTTTTTGAAAGCCAGTTTTTTGTTTTAATATAAAAAAGTATAGACTGAATTTTTTAGCACATTATTTTATGCTGAATATGCCCCCCTCGGCTTATACTCGAGTCTAAAAAAATTTTTTTTGGTGTCATGATGTAGGGTGTGCTGACACTGACACTGGCAGGCAGCATGACATTCATACACCGCACTGAGTCCACAGAGCTGGCACAGGCATGATAGTGTGCTGTATAGGGTACAGCATGGCACAGGAGCTTTACATTGCCTTATATGCCTTATATTAACCCTGCACATGCAGGAAACAGGGGGACAATAGAGACATATGGGGAAGATCTATAGAAGCTGGACATAGAGTCAATGCAATCCTAGGGGGTAATGATCCATCAGTGACATGAGTGACACAAGCCTTTCGCAGTGGTGATAGACAGACTTACTGGGGGGTTGACTTAAATTGGATGGAATATATATATAATTTTCTAGTTTTTAATTAAACAAAGCTGTCGGCCCGCATCAGGAAGAAGGGGCCGGCGAGACAAAGTACTATCGTTTTCACTGCCAAATGCTCTTTTTAAATAGGTGATTTCTCCCTTCTCATACAGTATGTCCTCTGCTGAATACCGCAGTCATACAAAACTGGCACTGGGACCAGGGGACTGCCGCAGTAGAACACGTGGGCACCCAGACTCGCATTGCAATATAGTGGTACGAGGAGAGTGGCAGCAGAATAAGGAGAGGAGAACTTTAACAGACTGATTTGACTTGAATTATGAACAGTATCACGAACCAGGTCGGCTGAATATTGCCTACTGAAGATATATTCTATATCTTCATTTCTTTTGTTTGCCAGAAGTTAGTTATGAATATGAAGAACATAAGAGCACACTTTTCATTATAGGACAGAGACACTAACACATTTGAGCACATATGAGTTGATTGCTGATGACAGTGATCATATCAGGGGATCCTATTAAGAGCAGCAATTAAGGATTGAAATAGTAAAAAACAATTAGCTTAGAGGTAGCTTAAGGGAAGGTTAGGACAAAAGCCAGAAAGTTGGCTGGGTAAGACTAAAGGTTATGACAAAATGTTTAAAATACACAAATATAGCTGATTAGGTAGAGGAAAAAGAATTACAGGACTAACTGCATGTGGAAGATAAGAACTAAATAATGGAAACAGAAAAATAACACATTGGAGGGACCCTGATTTGAGTATTGTTTGGGGTTCAGTAATATAAAAATTTTATAAGTGCTCCACAACAATGAGCAGTAAATGTGTTCGGATATGTAGACAGTAAGTGTATAAACCCCTTGTAGAAGCCTGCCCCCTGCAGACTGGAGGGGGAACTTTTATGACAATTGCAGGCCCAGCGGGGGCAAGGCTTATGCAAGGAGGTGGGACTTAGCACCACACCCCACTAAAAAACACCCACCTAATGCTCTGCCTTACATAGTGATGGCGGTAATACCGTATGGATGGAAAGCTAAATGTATGAAAATGAGAACCGCGCAACCAGCTTTCTGATGCGTAACTCTCTGTCCTGGGCATGCACAGTAAGTTTTAGCCACACTGCATTTGTAAATCTGCTGACATTATTCATTCTGGGTCCAGCCCAATAATAATAATAATAACAATAATAATAAAAAAATGGACCACATTTCAATCCATAAAGCCACTATAATGGTACCAAATACAATATATCCTGTGCCTTTGCTGCTGCCATTGTGATTCTTTGCAGATCAGCTAACGTAATATACCTTTACTGATTTAACAGTGTTCGTTGGATATTTAAAGCCATAATTGCTGCAGTATTTTTTCATCTGTACTTTACTTCTTTGACTCATCTCTATAATAGTCAAGTAAAATATATTAATTAAAACACAAGCAGTTCTTCATTTTCAGCATGTTCTGGTTTATCTTGAAACACATTTGACAGAAAAGAGAACATTTAAATTGTCTTAATTATTAGCTTCTGCTGGTTCTATTCTGAACACACTAAAGGTGAAGATTGCAGAATCCTGTTTTTAGACATTACTCTGTAAAGCAAGAATTAAGGATTCTTTTATAGTTATATAGTTTTTAGGCCCTGGTTCTGCTGTCACATTTGGTTATTATTATAATTATTATTGTTAATAATGATAATAATGATTATGATTATTGTAATGATAAATCTGATGCAGACTTAAAGGCCTAATTTTACTAAGCAAGAAGAATGCAGGGATGTTGCCCACAGCAACCAATCAGATTTGTGCTCACATTCTCCAGTATAAAAAAATAAAACTGAGAGAATTTACATGGTTGCTATGGACAACATCCCCACTTTTCAATCTCTCTGCAATCTCACTGCTTAGTAAATTTAGGCCAAAGTGTTGTACATTTGCTAGACCCACTTCGCACTACAAGGTGACTTGAATGCAAAACCCTTGCTTTAAATTCCCTGCATATATCCCTATATGTAAGGTGGTTGCACAGAATAAAACCGTAAGACAATAATTTAGGCCAGTCCATACTGTAAAAATTAAATTGGTCACCATGCCTAATTCCGTACAGAGAGTGTTAACAATGGATGGAAAGCTAAGTGTACGGAAATGAGAACCACGCAACCAGCTCTGTGACGTAACTCTCTGTCCTGGGCATGTACAGTATGTTTTAGCCACACTGGATGTGTAAATCTAAAGGCGCTATTCATTCTGAGTCCTGCCCAATAATAATAATAATAATAATAATAATAATAATAATAATAATAATAATAATAATAATAATAATAAATTATTATTATTAATAATATTCATGATAATAATAGCTATAATAATATTAAATGGACCACATTTCAATCCATACAGACACTGCTTGGCATGATACCTGGTTAAGTTCAATCATAGGAAATGTATGGTACAGTTGTTTCCTATTTTGAGTTACCCATTCAAACATCAGTATGCTTTATATAATACAAAACTTAAGGTAGGCCCTCTCCCTGAGATGTCCACCTTTCCGAGTAGGAGTTGTTGCCTCTGAATCTTTTGTTGGGTATCTGGTTTCAAAAGCAAAATTCTGAATCCAGCCCAATAATAGTGGACCAGATCCAGTCTTAAGAAACCATTGTAAAGATCTGACAGCAGCAGGAGAATTCTGCTGTCATAACCTGTGCAATTCTAATTTACGACACTGGAACCCTACCGTAACATTTATTATATAGTGACCACACAAAAATTGCTTTACTTTTGCAAAATGTTCAATGTTTTTTTCTTTTGTTTGCAACATAGTACAATGTTTTAAATAGGTGGACACAGGATATACTGAGAACGTACTTCTTCTATAAGCTGCCATTGCCCATTGACACTTTACTTACGTTTCACATATACCTTCCCTATCGTTAAGTGAATAGCTCAATGCAGTGAAATCAGCGGAATCTCACAATACAAATAAATATGATACTTTAAATAAATCCCCTACATTTTTTGAGTAAGTAATAACCTGTCTAGGAGCGATACATTAAATTCATTTGTGTGGGTACAAGAAGACTTTTAGGGAAGAAGATTTAAGGATAAATATTTTAAACAGTGATGTTATTTTTCACTCCCAACCTCAACAATGATAACAGTTTCAATGTTACTAAGGTAAACCTAAAGGGAATAAATGAAAAAAAAAAAAAAAAATAAGTTTAACACAAATACATTTAAACCTAACATTATGATATTTCCCATTCAAATAATGAAAACCAGCATTCCAACTGTGTAGCAAACCAATGTAGCAAACTTACAATATTATAATGCTAGTTGTGTATAATATAACAAAAGATTATCATAGGGTAACCATACTGCCATACTGAACTGATGGAACCAGACAGGGGGCATTGATTCCATCACCTTGTTAGTGGTGGTTAAATAGCCATGACTATTGTCATTTAAGATTGGTACTGAATAGCATCCACACTGCAGAAATCCACTCTATACTCACAAATATATGTATCCCATGATTTCATACCACTGAAAATGACATTAATTGCAGTTTGCCCCACCCTCCATTTCAGTTAATAGCATCTTGGAGAAACAAATTGATTGTGATTTGCTCCAATTTGTCCAAAAATCCAAAATTATGGTAAAAAAAAATCACCCTTTGGACTTTCCTCTCTTAATACTTGAAGCCTAGAAGACACATTGAAGTCATACAGTTAGACAATTTCATTGCAGTGTGAAAACGGTAGACCATGACCCTGTCTGTGGCCTCATGTTACTTTATAAACCATTAGGCTTAGCTCTTTGTTATTCCTACAGCAGATAAAATACTCAGACTGCCTATTCACTTTATTTAAATTGACAAACAATAAGAACTATAGAGTAGATTAGAACTTTGAAGAAAGCAATAAATATCGTAGACGAAAGATGCTGCAGACATTGCAATAATGTGTTCATTTACTTGTTGCTCTGGGGAATTCTAATGAGAAGCAGATGGCTTATTCTTTCAAGCAATTCCAAGTGTCACATTCTTGGGCATCATACGTATCACATAAAACCTTAATTTCACCACATGACAATGTAAAAATAAATGTCCACTGTTCCCCTACAGTAAATGTACAGTAGATAGATTAACTCCTGGCGTTGCTTTGTAAATACAACATATGTGGAAATACATGGTGGTGAGATGGTTTATGTCTGGGGATACAAAGATCAAACTTTTAGAGGCTATGGAGGCTTTCCATCATCAGGTAATTTAAATTTACTAGCTGGCGCTGCACCAATTGCATGAACACATGAGTCACTGGATGGTACCAGTGTAACAATCAATGTGCCCCACAATAGAACAGAGTTATGGATTCCAGAGAAAGGCAAAGACAAGTCTTACTCATTATATCAGTCTATAACCATGTTATTAAAAGACACAGGGGGACATAAGCAAGCAAGTAAAGCTTACCCCCCCCCCCCCATTAAATATCTCTAATAGTCTACATTTTGAACTTTCTATGTATATTGTTATCAGTAAGTGTGCAGCATATAATTTAATGTGTCCATTAATATTCTTTTGCTATAATGACAAATATAAGTTGTGTGGACACAGGTTTTATCACAGAAAACATGTACAGAATAATGAGTTTCACCTATTCTCATAGGGCTGGATTCAGCTTTTTACTCTCATGACTTACACTCATGACTTACACTCTCATGGGTAAAACCATGTTGAATTGCAGGGGGGGTAAAATGAATGTCAGTGTGTGCATGCAGGGAGAATACTTTATTTTTGCAATTTGCACACAGATGCTGACCAGCGTTACTGTTACACTGTTATTAGACTTGGGCTGGAAAAATCAGCTGTCACCTGTAATACTGATTGCAACTAATTAAATTTACCTCCCCTGCAACATGGTTTTGCCCATGAGAGAAGTCATGAGAGTGAAAAGCTGAATCTGGCCCATAGTCTGAATCTGGGAAAGGGAGGAATCCTGACAATCCCTCCCAACACTGTTGTCAACAGACCTTTATAATACCTGACCTTATAGTCCTTAGGAGATCATCAGTTGTCAACCTGTTTGCTGCTTCCGAATTTCTGTCTACAGCTTTTGGTTTCTGTTTTTGGGAAGTTATTATAGGATACAATGAAGCTGTTTATATTACTATTGAAATGTGTCTGTTGTAAACAGCTTTAGTGAACCTCAACAACACTTGGATTGTGATTATATTTTGTACTTTTCAGAATGTTGTTTGGGTAGTTGCCAGCATGATCTCCGATGTATTGCGATCCCTGACAGGTAGGAAGCAGATGATTTTGATCAGAGTGGTAGATAATAGCTGCCACCAGAAAAGTGGAATGAAAGGGTAAATTATTGACTCTTAGCCAAGTGTTTGAGAACATGTGAAGTAGACTTTTCTGAATTATCTGCTTGACAAAGTCTCTGAAACGAATCACAGTCACAGGCAAACCACTCTCACTCCCAGACTGACTACTGGAGTGGTGAGATCAGCGGCTTTTGTATATTACCTACCTGTGAGCCTCAAGGCTGAGAACTGGTATTGTTAATCTGCCATCCGCTGGCTGTGCTGAATACTTTAGATTAACTTGCTATATACTGCCGACACAGGGTACTGGTAATATCACTGAAATTGAGAAGCCAATTACGGTCTATCACTGTCTTAACAAAAGGAGAAGGAACTGTTACTGTTTGCTAATTGAAGCAGCCAATGTACAGTAACTATGATTTTAAGCACAATACATTTATGGGCTGCCAATTCCAAACCAGGACTGACAACACAATATCATCTTCTTTCCGGTTCTCTTGAAATATTCGTTTTATAATATCTATTCACATGCAGCGCTTATAATATCTATTCAAATGCAACCCGGACATTTTTTATTTTGGAAATCCACTTTCACCTTTGGGGTACAGTTGGGGTGAGTTTACATGTTTTTTTTTTTTTAATCCTATGCCCAGAACTGGTAATTCTGTATGGATTTTCCACAAAACTCAGAGATGTGTATGTGGATCGTACTTTCACTAACTGCATGGATTTAGACCTTAGGCCTTAAAGTATACAGACGTTTCTGCAGTGAAATACATGTATAGAAGTATTACCTGCTCACACCTTGCACACCTTTGTAACCTTTCCTTCTCCATAAGCACCTTCCCCTCCTACTTTAAACATGCATTTTCTCCCTCATTCTCAAAAACTAAACCTGGAACCCACTCTCCCCTCTAATTCCCTTTTGCCTCCAAGCTACTTGAGAGCTTAGCCTACAACCGCCTCATTACCGACCTCACAGACAACCAATCCGGGTTCTGTCCCCTCCACTATACAGAAACTGCCTTCACCAAGGTAACCACTTACCTATTCATTGCATCTAAAGATCAACTCTCCTTCCTCATTATCCTAGATCTCTCAGCTGCCTCTCACACTCTCTTACTCCAAACCCTTCACTCCCTAGGACTCACAGGCTCTGTCCATTCATGGCTTACCTCCTATCTCTCAAACTGCTTCTTGACCATCATAACTCCTAATTCGTCTTCCCCCACTACTCCTTTTCCTGTTGGTGTTCCTCTGCTCTGTACTTGGCCCCCTTTTCTTCTACCGTTACAGTATCTCCCTCAGTACTCTCATTAACTTCTATGGCTTTCAATATCACATGTAGATCATACACAAATCGACCTCTCCTCCCCTGACCTCTCCCTCTCTCTCCTTTCCAAGGTTTCCGACTGCCTGTCCAACATCTCCGTCTGGATGCCCTAGTGTGTAGTGAAACTCAACATGGACAAAACAGAAATTGTAGTTTTCTCTCCCTCCCATTAACTTTGCCACCCACTATGTCTTTTACCCTCGTCAACATCACCATCTCCCCCACCCCCCCATGCCTAGGTGTCATTGTTGACTCCTCACTCTCCATCGCCCCAACATCTGAGCCCTCTCCTAATTCTGACACTTGCATATCAGCACTTCACCCAAGTCACCCCTTAGCCTTTAACGCTCACTCAAAAACCTTTTTCTGAGTGGCCTACCCCTCCTCCGCCTAATCTCTCTACCCTCTCTCCAGGTCCCTGTACTTCACCTGACTTCCGCATGCAAATTGCAGAAGTCAAGTGAATTTTGCATCTGATGTGCGCTGATGGCTCTTCTAGTTTACAGAACAATGCTAGGGGATTGTTCAGTGGGCTGGTCCTGCCTCCTGTCCTCCTAAATTACACTAGGTGGGTTGAATAGTACAGTAGATGCAGGATTTGGGGAATCTGTGTGTATCAGGGGAGGGGTGGTTAGGCTTAAGCAGTGGGGAATAGAGGGGTGGGGTTAGGGTAGAACAAGCAGAGTTTTAGATTTAGGCTAGTGGAACCGGGAATAGGGGAAGAAGTTGATATACCTACTTGTAAGTATGAAACTGTTGTTGACTGGGAGCCCTCTTTTGGTGCTGATATTCTGTCGCTGTTCCCTTGTCGGTGATAGCCCTGTTGAAAAAAGGGCTGTCACATAAACAAACCACATGCGAAAAAAATACATTCCTGTTGAAGAATCATATTAGATAATTACCAGGCCCAGTGTCACTTATTATTAGTTAGCCTATCAATGTATGGTTAACAAGAGTTATGTAAAGGTGATCAGTTAGGCTAATAACGTGATCCAACTGACTGAAAACATCCCCAGCTTAACTATAAATTACAGTTTAAACGTAAATCTGTTCAATAAATAAGAGCTGAATTATTTCCCTGTAGGAACAAAACAGATTTTTTTTCCATTTTTACCATTAATATGGGTGTTAAAAATAATTTATTTTGTTTTACCAATGACATAGTTTCCATGTTACACAGTGTTACAAGAATATTGTTTATCATGTTTTCTAAAAAACACTGTATAGAAGCACAATATTGCTCATGCAAACTGCAAAAAAACAAAAAAAAGATTTTTATAACATGTGCATTCTGTAACATACTGATTATAGATTTACAGTACACACATGGCTGTTTAGTACATGTTTCTGGCTGTTTAGTTTAAGAAACAAGTTGCATTCATTTCTGAAATGCCCTAATTGCTTGAAGTAGCCTTCCAATTGCCTGATTACAAAACACAACACAAGTAATTATACATGTTGTAGGCAAAATTAAAGTATGAGGTCTGTTTTTGTGTTATACATCTACTTATGTGTCCTCTATTCAATATAATAAATTGTGCTACCTTAACGTTCAACACATGTAAACTTTACCTCCACTTTTTAAAATAACATTCATTTTTACTTAAATCGCAGGCAATCATTCAATGCTTCATAAATGAGTTAAAGGAAGGCTATTATGCTGTATGAGTTACTATTGTTGGGCTTACATTGAATCATTTTAATCATCTAGTAATACCCAACTTCTTTCTCTTGTTACATAGGATTCATCATTACGCCAAAAAGTTAATGAGTAACATCTCCAAAATATTGGTTTCAAAACCATGTAACATAACTTTCCTGTTGCTGATCATTTTAATTTATTCAGTTACTTTATACCTGAAACAGACAGTTGTATTTTGTGTTTTGCGTATGTTTCATCTCTGTACCTACTCACTGGTTTCCATGTACATTAACGAATACTTAGAATATAAATAGAATAGAATGCTTTATAAAGGATTATATAAAGAAGCAGGCTCTGTATGAAATCAAAATTATGAATGTAATAGAAAAGAGAATCTCTCTGCTTTATTTTTGTTTTGAGTTGACTTAATGACTGTAGTTGTGGTCCATGTTCCTTTCCATGCTCAGAACAGCTTAGTACTCAGAATGTGAAGACATGAAGTGAATTTCAGAGGGTGAAAATGCTCCGATTTCTTCTAAATGTGTCCCCACATTCCAGTCTTATGGAGATTCTGACCTTTTCAGGATTGTGAGCTCTTGTGGTAATGTGTATAATGAAATGAGTTTGTTCAAACTAAAGGTATGGAATCTATTACCCAGAAAGATTGAGCCTCACAATCTTCTGAAACACACCTGAATTATACTACATGAAAAAATGTAGCTCATTCTGTAACTTTACCCATACCACCGGATTGCACATTTTATTCTGTTGTGTGATTACACATTTGTATTGGAGAGTTTGGGGTTTGTAATGAGGGTTTTGGAGTTCTCTGATGATGCAGATTGCATTTGGAGGTCTTTTCTGTTTGAATATAACCTAAATTACAGAATACTGCTCAGAAAATGAGAGTATTTTGTGAGTCTCTGCTATTTCATTATGGAACAGGATCTGTCAGATTAAAGTAGAGCGTTAATGGGGGGCTTTGTGTGAGGTCTGTGTGGACGCTGTATTATTCAATCTGATACAATAATAATTTTCAGACATGCATCTCTATAATCTAATAGTCCATATGTGGGGGGACCCCGAGGAAGGGGGAGGAACCCCCCAAAAAGCGTTAGGTGTTGACTTTCTTCAGACTCACATGCACAGCAGGACACCGAAGCGGCTCATTCCATCACTCCACGCACGGCCTTGATTCCATCCAGCATCCCAGGCTCAAGCTACAGGACGGCGCCACGGACAGTTTTCCAGACTCCAGCAACATAGGCTGGGTATTAATGGTCTTTATATATATTCAATTTTAGGTATATAAGTTTTTGTTTTTAATATATGGTTTTTGTAATTTACATTAAACTATTTTAATGTAAACTATTTATTAAATTCAATTTTACTATATGAAGATATTCAATGGCATTTTTTTCTTCCGAGGGACGCATCAACAAAGAATCGTTTTCCCCCCACATGTGGACTATTAGATTATAGAGATGCATGTCTGAAAATTATTATTGTATCAGATTGAATAATACAGTTTCCACACAGACCTCACACAAAGCTCCCCATGAATGCTCTATTTTTTCAAATACTTTTTAGGGTTCATGTACCCCATTTTTAGCAGTATTGGGTTGCAGCTACAGTGCACTTGTTGGAGGCGCCCCACACTGTTTTGCTACATTATTTCTAGATATTTCAGGATCTGTCAGATAAAGAATTTCAAAATGCAACACTTTTTGATGACTTTTCGGTTGGCTGAGGCGGGTTTCATAATGTGAATCTGAGAGGTGGAAGGTACAGTATGGTAATAATACAGTAAGGGCTGGGTAATAATACAGTAAGGGCTGTGATGCTTACTTCTTGGAAAAAAAGGTATGGGTAAGGGCTCAAAGTGGGGGTGTATACAGGGGTATACCATAACGGCACTATTCTGTGTTTCCATACCACCACTGCTAACTTTCCACCTTTCTTATAACTAATTAAAGGATTTAATATATACAGAATATTTTTGATTCCATATGCAGAGATCGTCTGAGTATTCATACTGCCCATTCCCAGAATTGGAGACAGGATTTTCATTCAGTCAGATTTTCACTGAATTGGAGACAGGATTTTCATTCAGTCAGATTTTCACAGAATTGGAGACAGGATTTTCATTCAGTCAGATTTTCACGTGGGGGTTTGGTTTACTCATACATAGTTTAGACTTGAATGGTAGGGGGGACATTTACATTGTACAGTATAGGCTGAGTACCTGTCATACAGATCTCTTCCAAAGAACCCCCTTTCACAGTTAAATTTGTTCATAGGTAAGGTTATGGGCGCTTAAGTGGCCATTTGTTACGTTTGTGTTAGGGAAGTGTCAGTGGAGCAAATTAACATATGAGTGTAACTAGAGAACTGAAAAATTGCATACCTATGGAAAAATTTTATTAAATCATGATCAGGCCCTCTATGCATGTTAGGGACTGGTATTCCTGGATCCTGGCCTATATTGGCCTATATTTAAATGATAACTTTAGTCAAATTAAGTAGCAATTGTGTATGTATGGGGAATTTTACAGATTATTTAACTAATTACCATGAAGATGTATCATGTAAAACAGAGATGGAAGTGGGGGTGGTTTAGCATATCAACACTTCCATTGATTTAACAGAGACTCTATAAATCCACATTCAATATTTATTTCTATATTTTCATACCTCCACTTCTAAATGTCCATACCACCACTTCTTGATGTCTATAGTACCACTTCTAAATGTCCATGCCCCCATCTCTATATATCCATACACCCACTTCTAAATGTCCATACTTCCACTTCTAAATGCCCATACTCCCTTTTCTAACTGTCCATACCACCCCTTCTAAATGGCAATACCACCACTTCTTAATGTCCATACACCAATTTGTAATTGTCTATACCACCACTTCTAAATGTTCATACACCAATCTCTAAATATCCATACACCCACTTCTAAATGTCCATACTCCCTTTTCTAACTGTCCATAACACCCCTTCTAAATGTCAATGCAACCACTTCTAAATGTCCATACCCCCATTTGTAATTGTCCATACCACCACTTCTAAATGTCCATACCAACACTTTTAAATGTCCATACCACCACTTCTAAATGTCCATACCAACACTTTTAAATGTCCATACCCCCACTTTGAATTGTCTATATACCACCACTTCTTAAATGTCTATACCACCACTTCTAATTGTCAACTTTGAACACTGATGTAAACATTTTGTTCTTAGTCACAAATTAAGCATACAAATAAAATACAAATGTTCAAATACTATTCAACATATAATCTCCTTCCGACAGACTATGCACTTGCTTCTCTATTGAGAGTGTAGGGTAAGTGGACCCATAGAGGGTGAAGCAGTTTGTTTATATCAGCATTATGGCCGGTGATCGAGGAGCTGCTATGAGGCGGACGTCTCCTTAAGTTGCTGTTACACTGTAACTTACTTCATTATGAGGAAAGTATCACATTGTACTTATTTCTATTTGTATTTAGACATCTTTTATTGTGGATGGTAATTATATTGAATAGTGCAATATATGTGAAAAACTGTCTCTCCCTCCGACAGACTATGCATGATATATGTCCTATAAGATTGTTCAATGATAACATGTTATAATATTTCGTCATGGTCATATTTTGTAATGTAAATAAAATCATTTTAGATTAGATATGGTATCAGTATAATTTGGAGAGCCATAATATCATAAGTATATCTAAGTATTTGTTCATAGTGGTGGAGAGGTGCAAGGGAATTTTAAAGGTGGTTCTTATGTCTGAAGGTGTTTTTATTTCTTCCCTTTAAAATACTTTCAGAGGTTTTGTGCTAATATTAATAATTGCAACCTTCCTATGCACTCCCAATTAATGTGCTGGTGCGGTTTCTATTAAAGAAAACTCGTGGGTTAATCCCTCAAATTTTTATTTTCCTTGTGTGTACAAATTTCTGCTACAATCACATACAATTGTCAATCCCTCGAAAGATGATATGGATGTGCATTCAAGGGAAAAACAAAATTATCAAAAGAAAATGAATGGACCTGGTCATGGCAAACTATTTCATTTTCAGAGTTTTCATGATCTGGTCCAGGTCTTCTATACATGAGCTAAATGACCTGGCTTATTGAAGACATTTGCTGAAAATACAGAAGGCTATTGATTACATCACTGAGGAATCTCAAATTTCAATTCATTTATTGGCCACATCTATTACGTCTATATGGTGGGAATAGTGTCTTATAGCTTACAGATGTCTTAATTACACTTTGACTACAAAAAAATGAAGTTATGGAGTCTATGCCATAGTACTAGAGACATAAGGTATGTCTCATGGCTGAAGATCCCTGTGGGATGTATACAAAAACTTATTATTGTATGTAAAAGCAATACATTCTAGAAATGATTTAATTCTTCTGGGATATCCATGCTCTACTCCAGACATAGGCAACCTACTACAAGAAACTATAAGAAAGTATAAGCCAATAAGGTACCAACAATTTATACTGTAAATCTTGATGGTCTTTTGTTTTATTACAGACTCTAAACCATTTAATATAATATTTTTAAATAATCCGAGATATTTATATAAATAGACTTTGCAGCCTTTTGAATGTAGTGGTAAGCTGGGTACAGCCTGGGTATGTACTGTGTATGTACCAGGTTCTGGTACAGGCTTCAGCAGAGGAAAAAGAAAGTTTTCCCTCTGTTAAAGTGTTGGGGAGTGCTGGCTGGCACGGTCATCATTCTAGTAAGTTTTACATATTCTTATATATCTTTACATATTCATATATATCTGCTGTTATCAATCATCTGTGAACAGATTATGTCAGAGATGATTTTATGGAATATGTTGCTATATTAGTGCAATGGTATTAAACTGACAGAAATGATGGCCACATAAGCATATCCCTCAGCATAAGTTTGTGGAGATGTGACACCATTCTGGTCCTACTCTTCTGGACAAAAAGTGCATTTACATAGCTTTTGGAGCTATCAATATCAACATATCTATTTGTTTCTGAAAATACTACAGTATTTTTTTTTAATGAGACCAGACAAAGACAAATATGTTTTCCTTCGTTTCTGCAGTGTGCTAAGTACAGATGTCAAAGATGATCTGAAAAGAATTGTGTCTGTCAATCATAATGTTTTCTTTTTCAATAGTCACATATTTTGACTTCTTGCCATTAGGGTTTAGAAAAGGTCTTATTTAATGCCTTTCAGAGCTGTAAAATTGTTCTTATGGAGTCAAACAAAAAAAAAAGATGAATGCGCCTTATTTATCATCAAAACCTGGCTTCACATCTGGTCTGGATTTAAACATGTATTTCAGACCAAAGTATGGTGGATCATTCAAGCTATTCTTATAGAGTTTTAAGTAATCAAAACAGACTTGACATGTTTGTATCTTGCAATAGTTATCCTCCCTTTCAAAAGCGTTTTAGATTTTGACACTATAGGCAATATTTGTATAACAATAACCACTACAGTGACAATAATGTTTGTTACATTGTAGCAGTACAGTGGCACACTCAAAAGGGGCACATAAACACCAGTGGCTGCTGCAGCACAGAGAAAGGTTGGGTATGGCAGAACAGTGTTGTGTGACACCATTTAGTATAATTTAATGGTTTTATTGCATTTTATCTTATAATATATAATTAATTCAATACTCAATTGGCAAATTAATTATACAATTGGCAAATTAATCATACATTTTTTGAATAGCAGAATTTTAAACACATTTACACTTAAACGTATACAAACATTTTACTTAGATACAATAGTACGAATTGTGCCCCATTTAATGCTATTTGTCAAAATGTAGACTTTGCTGTGGAATGGATATGAAATTAACTGACTGTTTAATGCATCTAAATAATTTTCTTCCTTTGGACTTATTACTTTTACTCTTTCAAGTCATATGTTTCCAAAGTATTTTATGTTGCAGCATGCTGTGCAATTTTAGATCCATTTCCTTCATATTTTTCTAATTTAGACTGATTTATGCCATTACCTTATGGAATTTTACAATACTGAATTAAATAATAATGGGTTAATGTAGATTTAGTGAAAATGTATAAAACAGGAAAAAGTTAAAATGCAGTGGCTACTCCACCTGTAAGCATATAACATTTTTTATCTGTATACACTGCTGCATTGCAACTTTACCAAATGTACAAATCCCTCATTTCTAGTATAATTTCACTTCAAATAGTTCTTACTGTGTTGACCATTATCTGCAACCCTTAGTGATGACCCTCCACTCCACCTACTTACATTAGTTCACCAATATATTAGTCCAACTACACAACATAAGGTATAATCTCTCTTGATATCCTGAGCCTCTACACTATTTCCCATGAGTTGTGGATTGAGTGTAAATCAAGGGCTATGACGTAAAGTTGGCAGGTCAACACCAGGATTTGTTTCCCTGGTGTCATTATAAAACATAATAATTTTTAGATATCACATTTATATTGCAGAAAATGCATCTTCAGGTGATGGGGACAGCCATGGGAACCAGATTTGTGCGTGAGTTATGCCAACTTATATGTGGGTCAGCTCGAAGATAAGCTGGTTTGGGGCAGAGACGTTGTCGCAAACTTGCGTATCTGATTCTATTGCCATTACTTATCAGTTACTCTTAATTGTTCATTATCTGGGGATTTTTCTGCACAAAATTTTGTGAATCATTATAATTATAATTCTTACCATTTGCAATTCACTTTTCAATACAATCAGACTCAAAATAAGTACTTGGACTTGACCATTTCTTCCAAGGAAGATAGAATTTTTTGAATAATTATGGAAAGGTACAGATAGATATAAATGCAAAGCGCATTATAGTAGTACTTGGCAATAGATATTCCCAAGGGGTAATAAATTAATTCATATAGAAACAGTACATTGAAGGAAATCTTAAAAACAGAAGTCAAATTAACAATAAACAATGTTTTTGAAAAGGGGACTATGCTCCTACATTCTAGTCAAAATCCTAAGAGAAATATTATCCCTGAGTAGGTCATCTCATCTACAGAGTAACATTTTATTGTTATTTTAAAGTGACTATTCACAATTGTAAATTTTGTGAAAGTTATATTTAGAGAGCACACAGCTTCATGAGAATTCTCTCCTAAGTTGCCACACAATTAAATATGACCTATACAGAATACAGTCACATGCAACCATATCCTTTGACTAGCATACCAGTTGCTACCCATGTATACAGAATTTTTTTAAATCAAATTTGCACCTACACTGGATGATCCATTAGAAAGTCATCAACACTATGGCCTAAATTCAATAAGCAGGGGGTTTGCAAGGGAATTGAAAAGTGGGGAAGTTGCCCATGGCAACCAAACAGATTCACATTGAAACAGAGAGCTCACTTCCTCACTTTTCAATTCCCCTGCAACCTCCCCTCTTAGTGAATTTAGGCCTATGGGTATATTAACCCTATTTACTTAAGCACAAAAATCCACTCCTGTTCAGTTTCATTATTATTATTGAAAAAAATTAAAATAATGATGCACTAATCCCATGACCTGTTTGAATCATGCATGTATCAATATAAAGTTAGCATCATAAATTTTATGTTGATATCCATCAATATGAGTAGGCAAAGTTAGTCAGGAAAATACATTTGGAGCCCTTGTGTATGTACCATGGGTGGTTTGCGAGATAGGAGAGTTTGGTCCCCAGGAAGAGGATAACATTATAAAAGAGCACCAGGAAGACAGGAGATATAATTCTGGTTTTATTATTAATACTGTATATACTCGAGTATAAGCCTAGTTTTTCAGCACATTTTTTTGTGCTGAAAGTGCCCCCCTCGGCTTATACTCGAGTCATTGTCCTGTATGATGTCAATGAGTTATCCCAGTTTAAAACTAGGTGAAATTAAGGGCCTCGGCTTATATTCGGGTCGGCTTATACTCGAGTATATAATTTACAATCATGTGACATCTACACAAGCAGTCAAAGATGAAAACAAATTAAATTTCAAAGTATTCAAGGCTAACACATTTTTTTGTGTTTCTTATACCTGACAAGCTGGCAAAAATATTGCTAAGGAACTGAAATGTTGGTTGACCCTGGTATTAGTGTGGTCAGACATTTTTTATACAACTGTTTTAACTTCTGTATTTGATATTAATACTAGGATAACCAGCATCAATAAGACAGTAAAGTGACATAAAGAGCAGTTACAATAACATATGCTGCTTCCTGAATCACCAAAGAAAAAATTTAGAAAGATTGACAAAAGCTGGGCTGTCCTATCTAGTTCTGTGTGTATGTATTGTAGCCACTCAAACTCATACAGACTGATAATTATCCATATGAAGTATAATGAAATTACTAGTCATGCAGATGGCTATGTATGTATCTATGGTGGAAAAGTTTCCACATTTGGATAGAAATGATTGGAAACTCATATAGTTTTCATTTTGGATGTACAATAAGGTCTTTGGATTGATTCCTGGCAAACAATGGTTAAAGAAAACGTCAAAAACAGATTTACTAAGAAGCCATCTATTAGTAATAATGAATACTTTATATGTCCATTGGAGTAATAGATACAAATTGAAACCTAAACGATCATCAAAGAACTGTGAAATACAACACATTATCTTGGTTTCAAGCCATAACATTTTAAATGTAAATGTAATTTTCTGCTTCCATCAAAAGGATTGACTCACTCATTTGCATGTAAAGGTCCTTTTTATTGTTCAGACAATTACACGTCATTGCCTAAAAAGTATTCACAGTATGAAACATTCTGAAAATGATTGCAGCAAACACTGTGTAAAAAATGGTGCATGAAATATAATATGGCCATAACACTTAGAATGTGCTATAAAAAAGATGCATGTAAAAAGGTGGATTAAAGTAGCACATTTAAAGTGTACCAAAAGTGGTAAATTCAGACCCAAATGATCGTGTTTTAGATCTTTTACACCAGGTGCTGGGCACGTGTAAGTCCAGGATAGTGATGATGACAGCTCCATATCTTATATGAGACCATTGGATGGACATTTAAACTTGCAATTGGACATTTAAACAGAGGCATTTCTGTTATTACTTATATCAGGGTTGAGAACATATACTCACTGCCTTCTGAGAGATAATTCAATTTACACAACTTGATGATGTTTACACAACTTGATGATGTTTTACCATGAAGCCGCGCAGTCACGCAGGAGAGAGGGTGGGAAACTAGCCGTGCTTTCTGTGACGCATGACTATTTTTTTTTCTTTTAAATCCAGGATATTTACCTGCACTCCCAAGATTCCTGGAGCACTGCCTGATTTTCAGGCGTCTCCCAGATTTATATATACTTTTATTAATGACTCTTATTTATGACAACAGTGTGAAATTTTCAGTATACACTTAGCATGTATTTGTTAGTACTATAGCACACACTTCTTTTACATATATTTTTTTATAATATTTTATTCTTACATCCAAAACTGTCGAAAAAACGACTATTCTAAAGAGATTCCTGAATCCGTCACCAGACTGAATCTGTGAACAAATAGCTTGCAGATTTACAGCATTTCATACAGAGGAACGAGTAACCAAATGTGAAGTCCAACACAAACAGGTTGTGCTAACCTCTGAGGCAACCACTTCATTTGCATTCAGGTGAACTAACTAGCCGCCTTTATTTTCCATCTGAGTATTATCTTTCAATGTCAAGGACAGAAAATTGCAAGAAAAACTTGGCAAGGAATTTATGAATTTAATCTTAGACACATGCTTTTATTCATTACTCCTGAACATCAAAGATAAAATATAAAGAAAATATGTCAAATTTAATCTTTTAAAACCGATGAAGTCTAAATAATTAGTGTAAGTAATTTTGTTTTTCATTTAATAACTAATTGAAATTGAAACTCATGGGAAAGGCATGGGAAAAAAAGTCATTAATTCCTTTTTCCATGTTTTTCATACACAAACATTAAAAATATCCTTTTAGAAAACTAAAAGTTTTGCAATGAAAATTCAATAAAATGTTTTTAACTATAAATACATAGAACTTATACTGCTTATTTTATCATTCATAAACTAAATGTAAATGTTGGATGAAACCAGCAATATAATAATTGATGTAACATAATATAATAAGATTCATTTTAAAACAGAGAAAAGAGAATTTGGAACCTGTTTTATAGAGGCGACTGGTCATTTCATCATGTACAGATAAAGGTCAGAGCACTAATCTGATCTTCACTAAGCACTCTAGTAATTCTAATGTGAGAACAGTATCTGTTCACCTGTAGAAAACCGATCATTCCAAAGGTATGGAAGTTACATTTAATCTACTGCAATTAAACAGAGAAACTTTTTCTAACAAAACCACAGGGTTATTCTATCAATTTTCATACAGATTCTTGAAATTAAACTAAGGGTTAATCAATCTTTTTAAACCATTGTAGTTAAATTGAAACAAACATGCATTAGTTTGTAAGCCATATAGTATACTGGATACATATATAAATATTTAATAGAATTGTAGCATAGCTTAATGTTACATTTATAAGAGTTGAGCTAAGAAACTTAAACGTGTCCCCTCTTCGCCCTGCAGTTCAATGTTCGGCTTTGCCCAGGTCTACACTACAGGTTGTTTTGCCTTTACTCCTTGCTCCTTTATGTAGCACATCCACCTGAACAATAGCCATATGCTTAACTATGGATGTGTAGAAACTTCTGCCAAATGCTCATTAAAATTCTCGGAATAGTTTAGTCATACAATTCATGCAGATATTTTTGGTTTACTATCATTCATATAGCTATACAGAAATCCAAAGAAGAAAACAGAAACTGCAGGATTGGAAAAGTGGGGATGTTGCCCATAGCAACCAATTAGATTCAAGCTCAGATTCTCCAGTTTGTAAAATAAAACTGAGCGCTTGAATTGGATTAGTTGCAATGAGCAGCATTTTCAATAACACGTTTGCGTTTCAGTCTAGCAAAAACTGTGGCTAAGTCCTTTAGTGTCTAGCTGATAGACGTTAAATGAGGTTTACTAATGGGAGAAACATATTTTTCAACTACGCCATGAAAAGTGGTTTCTTTTTTTCACTTACACTGAGCAGGTACTTGCACGCAAGCGATAGAATGCTATTTTTTAAAACCTGAGATATTGCAAAATAAAAATAGATGAAAGGTTACATACAAAATGCTGGCAGCAGTTCAAGGTGTCCTACAACTTTATGTTCTAACCAGAAGGCTAAACTTCCAGATTTGTTTTGAATCAGATAATGTCACTATGATACAGTGAGATGTGATGAAACAGAAGACTCTGCAAGCCAAAGGCAACATTCTGCATGAGTTGGGTTGTGATGAATATTTATAGCTTAGGAAGTCTATACAGTGCTGGGTGAAGACAAAAAAACCTCTAGTACCTGTTCCAGACAAGTTTGACTTTGTTTCACAAAACTTGTTGGACCTTTAATAATGTGACCAATCAAATGTCCATAATTTCTGGTGACATTGCTAAAAGGAAATAAAAACTTAAGGAAATAACTCTTGGTTACAGAAGTTGAATCAAGTAGCATACTGAATGTTGTGTTGATGGATTTCCCATTAAGAAACCCCAGTGCCTTCAAATGACAATTTTAATATGCTCATTACCCTGAGATGTGCTCATTACCCAGTTAAGTTCTTTATGTAGAATTTAATGAATAAGATTATAAAGCAGGGAAAGATATTTAATTAACAAGCTTAAAAAGAGCAAAAAAATATATGTGCTATGGATATAAAGCAGGATTCATACAATATAAAGTTATTGCATATGAACCTGATGGACAAATGTAAATGAAGAATACATAAAAGAGAAATAATAAAATTAAGAATGAAAACACACAGGAGAGTAAGACCAGCAGCAAGGGCGAGTAAATCAAAATTTTGTTGGCGCAATTGTAATTGTATCAGTCACATTATTCATGTTTTTTGGGCAGTCCGGCAGGCAGTCTTTCAGCTGGCGAACCGTGTTCTTTGCCTCTCTCTAACCCCCGCCCCAAGGCTTGCCATATTGCATATAGGAACCTCCGGGGGAAATATGTAGTTTTGGGCTACTTTTATTGCTACTCGGGCTGCCATTGCCCAGAAGTGGAAAAGTGTTGACCCGCCTTCTATAACTAGGATGATTTCTAAACTCCACTTTAACTTTCTTATGGAAACAGAAGGGGCCCCATACTTTACCTCTGCCTTTTCTCCCCTCGTAAAATGGTTTACCTGGCATGAGTATGTGTTCAATCCCAACGGCATGTCCTTAGTCTCTGCGTCACTTGACACTGACTTGCCTTTTAGCCTTGTTGAAAGTCTTGTTAAAAGTCTATTTCTGTACCCCTGTCCTTTGAAAATGTAATAAATACTATTGATGAAAAATAAAGCACAAGGAGGGGGTAAAGTCTGGATGGACAGGGAAAGGGCAAGGTGGGATGGGGCAATGGACAGGACTGGATCGCAGCGATTTTGGATATAAAAGCAGCAGTGGCCCAGCAGCCTCTATCAGCAGTGGATCCCTCTAACCTTGTGAAGCTGTGCCCATTGCATGCCCTATAGTGATGCCCATACTGATTGGAGAAACTACTGTAGGCTTTTTTTTTTTACTTTTTTCCCCAAAACTTCTGGAAGCTACTTTGTTAAATTAAATGGTTCAGCTGTACAACCTACTTTCTTCTTGTACCAACATATATATATATATATATATATATATATATATATATACACAGTATATATATATATTTTTTTTTTTT
>JABWIB010000880.1:74107-87009 GCA_016617825.1 Platyplectrum ornatum
TTATTGCTCTGTTGTTGTGTGCACCATTTGTGTTTATATATTTTTTAATTTCTGAATTAAAAGGTAAATTTTAAAAGTGTGGTTCATTCTTCTTACCAGTAATTATTCAGAGTGTATCAAGACTCGAATATTGTGTTGTGTGTTGGTTTGATTAACTAGCTGGTTTCACTCAGGTCTTTATCTGACTATATCTGAGTTTTGTTGTGTTTTTATGCAAATCATGACTGAAGCCCCGCTCTCAGGATACCGGAAAAATTTCCGTCTTTCTGAAATTCCAGGAGAGTCCGCAACCGTGCATTAGCACACACTGCAACGTAAACTTCTTTTACATATGTACATTTAATATTAAGATCAATTTTATTCAGAGTTTGAAATGTAATTGAGATATTTAAACACATGTCCTAATAATGGTTTATTGCAAATATTATAGTACTAACTACTAGTAACAAAGAGGGATTGGGGTTTTCAGAAAAATAAATAATGGAAGATGAGGGATACTAATGGGAAAATTCTGGAATCTTGGTTCTCATATCTTGTACTGTGCTTAATAATAACACAAGGGCTTAAAATGTCAAGAACTTCAACCTAGCACATATGATTGACAGCTAATTCGCACAATAGGAATAGGAAAGGTATATTTCTGGGAAACTTCTACTAAAGTTATCTTTAGATGGCTAAAATTATTTTACTATGGCGGATTATGTGTTCATTACAAAAGTTATTACTAGTTATTCATATGAAATTGGTTAAATTAACTTTCCAAATATTGAACAAAAATGTTAGAATTGCAATTTAATGAGATTTTCTACAGCTACATATATGTAATTAGCCCATATCATTATTCTTTTTTATAATCATATTATGCAAGAGAACATTCTCTAGTAAATAATTTAAAACAAGGTAGAAATGCAAGGCACATTCACATTTTCCATTTTGATAAATAGCTTCAAACATTTAGATAAAAGCAGACAAATGACATGAGGCCAAGAAAAACAAGAAGTAAATTAGTGTAGGAAAATTGTGTAGGAAATATGTGTTTTGCTCCTGTATCTCTAATGTAGGAAACCATATTCAGAGATAAAATATAGAAGAGAAATAAATAGAAATAAAATATAGAATATAAAATCAATTGCTTAACTGAAACCTGTTGCCTCATTTTAAAATTATGGAGCTGATTTAAAGCTGCATTTACATGATTATTATGTAAGCACAGTATTTGTTAGAACAGTGTACATGCGCAAACAAACTGATGATCTTACATATAATTTATGAATTGCTTCCATATTTGAGGCCCTTTAATAAAAGATGAAATACATTCAGTGGCAAATGTTAAATTTTATTTTATTTTTTTATATACAGTATATAGTATATCATCTCCAGACCCCAAATATACCTCAAATATATTAGATGTGCTATTCTCTAACTCCTATATACTTAATATGTACTTTATATAGTGCATTGTCTGTTATTCCATACTAGATTCAGATACATGTGACTCATATTTCAGATAAACAATGTGTGCAAGTGTTAATCAGTTCAAAAAGTTTTTTGAGATATTAGTTTATTGCATTTTTATCATGTATGTTCTATAAAGGTTTATAATCTAAAGACTGAAATCACCTACAGTAAATTTATCACTGAATGACTGGTGTCTTCAAAATCCAATCAGCATATTCATGTTCAAATTTGCATACATCAAAAATATTTCTAACATTAATGAGATATAGTATTTAACATCTAAATAACAGAACTCTGATTAACCTAGCTGAGCCAACCTCAATGGTCACTAAAGAGTAATTATAAGATTGTATAGCAACACTTGATAGCTTAGTAATAAAATGTAATTAAATGCTTTCACAATTGTAATTTAGTGGAAAGTGTTTCAATCACATATACTTTAAAATCCATTCCATCATTAATAATTGTGTAATGGAGAGCCAAACGGGTAAGTCCATAGGACACATTTGAAAGCAATTTCTTAGTTTGTGAATGTGGAGTAGCTGTGATTACTTGCCATGAAATTAAGGTTAAGCAATGCCTGGCCTGTGTAACCTATGGTTGCAAGGATGTAAACAGCTGTCAGCTGCCTTTCAGAAGAACATGATAATAACGATATTTGGCTTAACTGCACTATAGTCCCTCTGACATCAACTCAGTGTCCACAAAGTTTAAAATTGAAATCCTGCTTGGATGAAAAGATTGGGATGCTGTTATTGGCTCTGGGCCTCTAAAAAGACAGATGTCTTAAATGATGGTTCCAACATGTTGAATCAAAAAAGGAAGTTGGTACACAATATTCCAGAGAAATGAGCTTAAGGACACTTTATGCATTCATCATTCAGTTTAATCAGAGACTGCCCATTACTACAGGTGAGGTGTTTAAAAAGTCCCCTACCAGATAGTCCTCCTGGGCCAAACAGAAATTTAGAACTTTAAAATGGTCCATATACATATATGGACCATAAATATCATAAAAATTCCATCTCCCATAAAAAAAACAATAAGCCCAAATCAATATATTTGTACATGTGGCAGTCTGTTTCCATAATCATTTCTGAACTCATGTTGCAAATGTACACTCATTTTATTTGTTCATCCAAAGTGTCTGTGGTTCTGAATTCTCTTATTGGAAATCCGCATTCTGTGTCTGGTTCCAAAGAGCCAGGTCCTTTTGATGCTTTGGCACCATTTGGCCTCTTTGACATTGTTGCTTCATGACATGTAATATAAATGCGTCTGCAATTGGAAAAAGTGACTTTACTGGAAATGAAAAGACTTTAAATCTAGAAAATGCAGATTGATTGTGTTGAGTTTATGCCAAAACTGGCAAACCTTTAATGTACATTATATGACTAAAACCAAAATTTAGACAAAAGTGATAGAGATGATTTAAAAGGAATTTTATAAATAATTTTCTACCAACTGTATCATTGTCAATCTTTCCATAAATCTTGGTAGGCTTGTTTGTAAATCAACAAACTATTCAATAAACAACATCCTTGACATTTTACTTCGTCCCTTAAAACTTCAAGTTTATTCTCTAGGGACATAAATACAGTGGGTTCAATAGAAGGGCACCACAGTGGCTCAGTGATTAGAGATTGTGCCTAAGAGGGTTTCCAAACAATGAATAATTACTGAAGGGCAGTTTGTTGAGGGGAAATTTGAGGTAGGGTGGTGGTGGTGACATTAGCAGACTAGATGGGCCAAGTGGTTCTTAGCTGCCATAAAATTTTGTTTCAAAGGAGTCTGAGGTCCCCACATAGGACATTCCAACGAGAAGAGACAGTGCTGAGCTTTTAGTGGTTGTCAGGATTTGTCCCACAGACTGCTATTTGCTGGGACAGATCCGCTTTACTGCTAAATCACTTGCTGCTACAAAATGGAGACTTTGAATATCCTTTACAACACTTCTGTTAATTCCATGTTAATGTTGTGGTTTAGATGGGCAGAGTATCTTGCTGGAGCTCCCAGGTGGGACCCCTTGCCATCCCAGTCCCCGATGGCTTACACTTCTCATCCCTGTAAGACCCCGGACTTAGGCAGCGCTGTGCTTTTTCTTTCATTTAAATATGACATTTAGTACATTTATTGTATAAGATTGTAGGTCAGGAACATGGATAGTTTGTTAAAACCATATGTTGCATTTTGCATTGACTGAGTAAATGGGTGTGCTTATTTGTTCACCTTTGGGAAATATTTTTGGCAATGCTGAACAGTGCTAGTGCTAAATAAACAACCACACAAATGTAGAAACAGAAGCCCAGTTAGACAGCCACAAGTTCATTATTAATCATTGATTAAGACTGTCAAGGCAACGTTTTATAAACTTTCTTTACCACCACACCCTACATGTCTCAGAATACAAAATCTATTCAAACAGTATCAACAGTTATTTTTTTTTTATTTCACAATTTTTGCTGGGTTGAAGAACAGGTCAATCTTCAGAGGTCAACCATTATCCTTCAGAATTAGCTGGAAAATGACCAGGCAAAAAATAAGACCATTTCACAATGTACATACAACCAGAAAAAATGGCCAGATAGAAATAATATATTATTTTTGGCATTTCTAATTCCTAAAAAGTATTGGTTTTGGGAAAATATTCTGTACTTGCCACATTAAATGCAAATAATATTTTGTCAATGTCAAATCAGTCTACACCTAGTAATATCTTGGTTTTTGAAAATAGACAGGTAGTTAAAACTAAACAGTAAAAAGCTTATTCAGAGTCCGTGGCAACAAGTAAAAGGAGCAAATCTGCACATTTCCAATCCATGTGAATTGTGAAGGATATAAAGTAAATTTCATTATTTTGCAAGCAGGGGAACTACATTTGTTTGTAGCACACAAATGCAGCGTTATTTTAACATGGTGCATATGAAATGTTACACCTCATTCTGTCTCATCATAATCCATTTACCTCCTCCTGCAATTCATCATGATTTATCCAAGGTGTAGATTACTCCAGTTTTTTTTTTTTTTTTACTCTNCATTAGCCTATTCATTTAGTTTTAAAATACCATAGTAATTGTCATTTATGTGGAAACACAGTAGCAAATCATAAAGGATATAAGATCTGATGATCATTTCAAGTTTGGAGCTTCGATCCCAGCGTGAATGTGGATTTGATAGTAGATGACACTGTATTCCCGCATCTGATTGAAAACCTAGGAAACCATTCCCATTGCTCCCACAGATTGAGTCTACCTTATATATTTTCTACATTTCCATATTTTCCATCCTATCTATATTGCAACATATAATACTAACCAGATGCGATTGTAACATGTCCCCTGTTGGTCAGTGAAGAGTGGTCTAATTGCATTTGTATTTTGTTTGTGTCATTTGGAAACATCAACTTTATTTTTGCAAAATACTGGAAAACTCAAAGAATGCATATGGTATATTGAGGTAAGCTGACCTGCCATGAATCAAACTGGCGATTTCCTAACCACTTTTCCAATGTGAGCACTATATAACTATCTTGATTTCATTTACATAAAATAATAATTACCTTCACTTTGCAATAGGGGTGGCAGTGATTTACATATTATTCCCAATTATTGTCATTCCTATTTGTCAAGATTTATGGAAAGCCAAGCTCAGGAGCCAGGACAGTGCATGGGTCTTCTGCCAGGATAATCACCCTCAGGAGATGTGTGGCACCAATATTGTAAATTTTCTGTTGCGTGACTAAATCATGCAGGGCACTGAATTATTTTACCATACCCAATGTCCTATAGACTGGAAGCTTGCAAACAGGGCACTTTTACCCATCTAATCTATTACCCAGCCTTGTTTAATACTGGAACTATAGAAAAACCTGTTAATCGATAAATAAATAATTTAGTAAATGAGATAAAGTCTTTCTGGAACAAGCGGTTATTGTTTTATTACAATGCGGGCAATGTGTTTTCCTATTGCAAAATACAATTTCAATTTTCTTTTATTTATAGGCGTATGACAAGCTTGTAATATTAATAAAATCCACATTTTCATGTAATGAACGAGGGTTTAGTACAATAGATGTTTCTTTCTCCAATTCCATCTTGTACCTGTTGATAGCTTAAGCTTGAACTATGACATGTAGGTGATGCTTAATCTTGTAAAAGAACCAAGGAAGTCATCACTAAGTTTAAGGCAACATGTTTTTTTAGTGGGAAAGGGTTTAGTAGAATATTGCTAAAATCAAAGTCTTCAAAGGCACAAAATGGCAGGATCAAAAAGGGTTAGCCTATTTATTAATCTGAGATCAAAGACCCATCAAAGATACTCCCTGCTGACATCCACTTAGATTGAATCCTCATGAGCACGTTGACCTGTTAAGCATGACCTATACTAGTGAGAAATACAGCATCTCTGGGAGACCATTCCTGGTATAAATTCCTTTTAAGGGATATAGACATAAAAATGGCTGGACAGCTAGTGAAACATTTCTGTGCATCTTCCTATAAATGTGTCGCTTTTATTGTTCATATTACTATTACAAGGCTACACACACACACACACACACTCATACATGTTTCTTGATTATATAAATTATCTGCATGCCTGGTGATATAATGATGTTGTTTTCATATGCCATATTTCTTTTGTGTTTAAACAGTACATAAAGGGATATAAAACAAATCACACTAGGTTTAAATAAGAACTGACTGACAGCACTGTAGTTCTGAGGAGAGTGACAGAAGAAGGAATGTTCTGAAAAGATCAGCCATAGGCTGATAACTTACAAAGCAAATTATAATATTTACATTTATAATAAATAAATCCATAAATTATATATATATATATTTTTTATTTATTTATTTTACTACCCTTTTTTAAACACACATAATTCATGAAAATAAATTCCGCCTTACTAAAAAAGTTAAAATACTTGCCGGTCATGTCAACCCACATTTTTTTCCTATAGAAGTGTGTGAACTTCACATTTCATTGAACCCACCTCCTTTAATGGTACGCTTTCATCTCATATGATAGTTATGTTTGAGCGAACCCACGAGGGCCCCTAAATTACTCTTTGCAACCCTGAATTTAAAAGGAAATTAACTATCCAGAGCTAATTCAGGTGGTCCCCAACAGAATTTAGGCCAGGTAGTGGTTACTGCACTTGTATCACTATCACTCTATCGTCGCTATTCAAAAACAATACAGCAACAAATGATCGATTTATTTTAACACTGGAATTCCAGCAACAGCAGACTCATCATTCAAAGAAACAGGAGTAACTTAATCTACAACAAAAATGATTCATCATTTCTAGAAATCTTTTTGTATACATATCTTCTCACCAGAATTGCAAAATCTCAGACATAATCCATCTTGCCTGTCACATATTGTACGAGTCAATGCATTTATTGTTCACAAAAACATGCCTAAGGATACAGTTATAATCTGTCTGTAGAGCTTATCCTGCTATCTTTTTCTACTTCACTTTTTTATATATAAAACTGGTGGGTAAAGTGAAAAATATTCGGGATTATATAAGAGTGTTTGTTTATGTTTATGACAAATACAGTTTGATGTATGTGGTTTAGTGTCATTCATTTTGACAACACACTAAAATGATTCCCCTTTTACGTGTTAAAATCTATTCTCTACTGAAGATGAAACAAAGTGGGCTTTTGTGTAGAACAATGTAACAAAGATATCGAATTATGCTTCAAACGTGATTTTAAGGATTTTAGCATGACCCACATATTGCCTGGAGATCTTTAGAAGAACCTGTCTGTGGACTATGAAATAGTTGTAAAACAATAAGTCAGTTGTGTAAGTTAGATTTTACGTTGTATGTAAATTAGTCTGGAATTCTGAAACTTGATAATCCAAATCCATGCTGATTGCACGGCGTGGAATATGCCACCTTTATTAATGTCTGTATCCAGTCCTTATTTATTTATCATTGTTTTATAGTATGTAATGAAGAAGACGTCTGTTGTGTATACTCATTCTTTATTCTTGATTAAGATCTTTTCTATTATTTCAGTACCAACAGACAAGGTGCCTCAGTTAGGTAAATCCTTTCCGTGACAGCATCTGCAAAACAGTTAACAGTTGCCCCACTAAGCAGAGGGACAAAACTTTATATTTCAGCCTTTTTCTCTTTTTTTTTTTAATTTTCAACCATTCCCACTTCAGGAACATTAGACATAGGGTAAGTTAGATCCCTGCAATGTTTTTTATACCATCAGCCCATTCTGCCACTTTCACTAGCTTGGAAACAAGACAGTTGGAAGTGAGAAAGGAGACAAACAGTAAGAAGCAAAGACCGGGAAACACTGACAAAAGTGACACTGTAACAAATGGCCATCTTAAACGTATGGTATTGATTTGCCCATTTAGGTACATATTAGGGTGTGGAATGCATGCTGGGACCTGTAATTCAATCACAGCTGGAAAGTCACAGCACAGACTGCCTATGTCTAAATTAGATGGGTTAATATAATTATAAGCTGATATACTTAAAATTAGCCAGATACATAGAAAACTATTTAAATAAACAAATAACTCTATATCTATGTTCATTTCTGTGCTAGCCCTTACTGTACTATAAGCATACCAGCCCTGCCCCTATCAGTACTGCAGATGCCCCTTTATTGCCCCATTGCTAATACACAGTACCTCTGTTGAGGTCTGCATCCTGCAAATCCAGATCAGTGCATGCACACTCAATTTAATAAGAACTTGTCATTTCTTATTAACGTGTAATGTGTGTGTGTGTGTGTTATGTTGAAATCCCCTAGGCAGAGAACAGGGTGCTAAAGAACTCAACTCAGTATGGTTAATAATGGCTGGCTATCCACCTGGTAAGGACATATTTAGTGATTTTTGTTAAAGTAGATTTTTGTGAAAGTGAAGCTGAACTGCATGAATTAATCATATATATATATATATATATATATATATATATATATATATATATATAAAAAAAGATAATATAACAGAGCTGGAGAGTGACAAAGCACTGTATAAAATGATAGCCATGTGAATTGTGTGATGGTGACGGGGATGGAAAGGCAATATAGAAAATGTATAGAAAACACTATTATAAAAAAAGAATATTAACTTTTACTGCTGTAATAATTATGATGCATTTTATGATTTTGCCTTTGTTTTTCAGACTACATTTAAGGACAACTATATGATGGGATGATCTGCAGGATTAATGAAAACAAGCAGAAATATACACTTCTCATCCACTGGATCACGATATTACTAAACTGAAAACTAATAGCTGCAGCTTACAATAAAAATAATATGGGATTTTTTTTGTTTTTATCTTTCGTGTTTTAGCTATGAAAACAAAATTAGCGACAACTGCTCCAATTTTAGAAATGAATACGGTAAAAGAATGTGAATATGGCTGGCTTATATTTAACATTATTCATGTGATCTTACAAAAATCTGGCAAGGTCTGTTATGAATATGAGACTATATTTAAGAACATTTAATATTTAATGGCAGCAATGAGATGTATTAAGTTCTAAAGATTAAAAGTGGAATAAATGAATCCAACTTCTTAGGTGGCATAAGATAAAAAGCTACTTGAACCTCTCTGTTCACCTACAAATACTGAAATAACATAAAAATATAAATTTAAACCCATAGGAATATGTATTTTATTATACCTCTTTTTACTAGAACAGTTTTGGCACTGGGACACACAAATAATTCCAAACCGTATTCCTTATTGGATAGAAGTGTATGTGAAAAGAATGTTATTACTTTATTTAAAATGCTCAGTCAACAATTAAATGTAACAGCGTTTATATAATGGATATCATTTGGTCCCTAACAATTGTATTGAGCCAGAAACAGAAGTTTAACAAAGATGGAAATTACATAATTTATGCTGTGGTACTAAAAGCTTAACATCTGACATTGAAACATAAAAGGAAATTACATTATACATGTATGAGTTTCTCTCATACACCACCGCAATTCTGCTAAAAAGCCACAGTTCTTGAGAAAACCTTTTATGGGTTGTGGACACGATATGGTAGACATTTAGCTAGCCATGAATACAGAAGACAGAGGAGCTATCCTAAAGTGCATGCAGGTCTGGATTCCAATGCTAGAATGACAGGTAGCGTATGTGCATGAAGCAGCCAATCCAGATATCTGGAGCTAGGACCGAATCCAGGTGTATACGGGAACTCTGTTCTCACTCAGACCTGTGCGGTCATGAGGGAAAGAGGAGCAAGAACTGATGTGTATGTTAAAATACATACATCTCACAAGTCAAACATATACATGCAGCTCAAATTTATAAAGAATTCAGATATTATAAATGTAGTGCATGTTGATTTATGCAACTTACATCTGATTCATAAGTTAAAAAATTTTATTATGACCCCTGGTGAAATTACTAATGAAGATGAAGTATATGAAAATGTGTCCACTCATGCAACAGAGTCTGCCCGGGCTTTCTAGCAATTGAACTCTCCTCTCACATGTGGACTTGGTAGCCGTTGTCCTGCCTTAAGTTTCTTTGTGGATCAATTGTCAAATGCATCTCTGATCTGCATGGAGGTTTCATTGCACCTACTGTAAGTATAAACCTTTTGCCCCCTACCCTTGTCACCATGCATAATTTTAGTGTGTGGAAGGGAATTATTGTTTAATGTGATGGATCTGCTAGCAAGTTCCATACCATACAGTAAAGTATCAGACCCCGAACATCTGGCGCGCACATGCAGCTTGCGAAAGTCGTGTGTAGGACGGATCTCTGGTTCCAGTCCAGTGTCCTGGAACAGCAAAGTAAATTAATAAAAAGAAACATTAAAACATTGTTTCTACACTAGCTTAATGTACAAAGTAAGAGATTCACTCATCTGCACTGAATTAGAAATCACTGACATTTGAAGGTAATGTATGCTATGAGATGCATTAATACCGTTTTCGTTTTAGGGTTATTAAACAGTCAGGTCTTTAAAATTGGCTTATATGTCTGAAAATACAAATCTAAATTCCACTCTTATATAATAGATTTAATGTTCTGAGTAAAATTAGAAAGGCTTTTTTTATTGTTACTCTGTAAATCTTTTCTCATCAGCTTGTAGAGCAATGCCAAGAGTAACTTAGAAATTCCATCAGTGTCTGGGCTAGAATTCAGACAGACACCAGAGTTATGGACACCAGATCATCCTTTCCCCATCGCTCTGCACCTGCTGTGTACCTGAAAAAAATTCCTCTGATGATTTACAAGCAAAAGTAGTGTAAAAAAGGAAAAGTCCATACCGGAACAATTACTTTTGTCAGCAGATGGCTACAGTATTACGGCTTGCATTTCATAGCCCACATTTGCTTTAAGTTAAGGTTTATTGCACAGTATGGGCAGAAATATGTGTCTAAAACTGGCCGACTTTGCCTGCTTTTTCCATTACCTGCGACAAAGAAATTCTCTTTGAAAGACTAATTTAAGTAACATGTAATTTCCCCAGGTCCTATCAGATGAGCTATGATAGATGTCCCCTTATATATTCAATATAATAAATATGGCACTCAGAGACTTATAAATAATCACAAAACAAATCTCAATTTTTCCAAGGTTTCAGAGTTGAATAGACTTTTCTCGAGAAAGCAAACACAATGGATCAGATCCAGACCTGTATGAGCGTAAAGTTAAGCCTGAGCAAAACCATGTTGAATTGCAGGGGAGGTAAAATGAATGTTAGTGTTTGCATGCAGGGAGAATACTTTATGTTTCTATTTTACACTGCAGTTAATGTGATTCTGTTCATAGTATGTTTATATTAGTATGGAACAATAGGTTAGGATATCAGTATTACATTCATAAAATTCAGGCATGATCTTTACTCTGTGACAAGGTTGAAGTACTTGTTGCGCTTTCCATATGTGTAGCTATGATTATATAGCTTTGGGGCATGTTTATTAAAGTCTAATAAACCATAAGCTTCATACACTGTATACATTTTCTGACTCTCATGTTTGCTCCGTCCACGGGTACACATGAAAACCATGAATACCAAACACATAATAATGTGTATATATATATTATTATTAATATTATTATTTATATTAATTATATTATATAAATGGAGGATGGACCCTTCAATACTCTTCTGGTTGTAGAGATATGGGGATACGAAGGTACCGGAACCCTGCCATGAACACCGGGGACATCGGGATTTAAGCACGTTATGTTTTTAATTCACATAAAATTGTCCCTGTTGAAAGATTTTAAATAAATCTGAAACATTGGACCTATTGGATGCCTTGTAATGTATGATTGCCACACGCATGGGAACATATAAACATACGGCAGACTTATGCTGCCTTAGATGTGAAGGCTCCTTCTAAATTACTAAGGATAAGTATCTAGGTGCAGAAGTACCTTTTAAGCACCTTATACCGGAAGTGCCTATTTGTCTTAATATAATGAATCAGCATCTGTGCAGAACGGAGGCACATCTGTTCCACATTACACTATAGCAATCTGATGATTTAACGCATATACGCAGGAGGTGGTGCCAAAGCAGGGAGATGGGTGCGACTGAAGTATTGCAATTATGTTAAAAAACTTGACAAGCTCACAGGGCAGGGGAGGCAATGGACCCCCCTCTCATTTATTCCTTGGTGCAGGTGCACCCACAGCACACAATGTAGTTACACCCATGTGTATACGTATTTCATACCACTGATAACAAATGTATTTGTCTCACCACCACGGTTTTATATATTTCTATTTAGAGAAAATCACAGGAATTAAAGACAGCTTAATATTAAATATTACAGACTCTTGGCTCAAATGGTACAGGCCCTGACTAACTTAGCTGTTGCTGAAGCAGTAGATAAGACTGACTGACACATTTATCTATTCAGTGGGGGGGGGGGGGTCATGTGGATCCAGACGCTTTGATAAGAACATTTGATGAGATATGCTTACCAGTGAAAAATGTCATAATGGACAGACATGCATTTAACACTGCTGTGCAGCCCCTCTGATAGTATCCAGTCATATGCTGCCAGATTGAAACTACCAGCAAAGAAATCGTTTGTGGCACTTATGATGGTGCCACTTGCATCCAATTCCTGTGGAAGATGACATTGACACTAGACACTGCTATTGAGACTGATATATGTGAACGCAAACAGCAACAGTGGTCGCCATTCCTATGAACGCCACAAATGTCCTGCTTTTAATAAACTCTGTAATGTTCGTGGTAAACAAAATCTCTTTTCACACTGGTGCAGGTCCAAGCCCAACACTAGCCCAAGGTTCCAGCAGCTCATCACACAAAGGGGGGAATTCACTAACTGACGATTTTTGCTGAGATTTCATATCGTCAGCGTTCATCAGTGATCTGAAATCGTCAATGACTGGTGATGTATAGTATTCAGTAAGTGACGATTTGTATTGACGATATGTAATG
>JABWIB010000880.1:87659-99202 GCA_016617825.1 Platyplectrum ornatum
CGCGATATCCCATTGACGAACTGTAAACGTCAAACAAAATGACGAAAAAAAACACATTCGTCACTTAGTGAATACACATTTGTGGAAATCGTCAGCAAAATTGTCAGCCACTGACGATTTCTGTAAATCGTCATTTAGTGAATTCCCCCCAAAGTCCATACAGTGGATACACCTCCCGGAAACAATCCTGTGAATCTGATTGCTTACAGTGGCCAGATAAACTTTGTGTGTGGCCACGTTTCACTCCACAGGTGCCCGCTACATGTTCATATCGTGGATAGTAATTCAGGTCTGGTGTTAGGTCTGGTGGACAGTATAAAACTGGGCAGAGCCAGCCCTAGGAATAGGCCATATAGGCAAGTTGTCTAGGATGGCATTGAGGTCCATGCTTGGACCGGTGGATGGCAGAAGTGGTTATGGAGTCACAATGAACCCTGCACTCCCTGAATCAGCTAACACTGCCAGTGACATCAGTGGGCAGGAAGAGAGGCATCAGTTATAATCTTGCCTGGGGCACCAAATTGGCATGGGCCAGTCCTGAAACTGACCCTAATCACATTACGTACTAATGTGCACATGCTGCAAAAGGACATTTCAGAGTTAAGCGATATGTTGCCTTTCCCCAGTAATCCATATGTTATTGTATGGTACTTCACTGTAACGTGGAATGCACTAAAAGTATAGGAATGAATTAATAATCATGTGAAGTAAGAAGAATACAGCGATACATTATGTCATTGGGTGTAACCTTGGGTCTGGACACTATGGACTATATTTACTAAGGATATTTTTCCCATAGCAACCAATCATACTGTAGCCAACATTCTGTAGTATGTAGTAGGAAACTAAGAACTACAATCTAATTGGTTGCTATGGGTAATATCTCCACTTTTTCATTCCTGCGGGTTTAATAGACATAGGTCCAAACACATATAAAGAACAGAGAAATATATAACACTACAGGGTAAAAAGTGTACCAACTGGATCACTATTAAAAAGAAAAATGAAAATCAATGGAATAGGAGATAAATAGGAGGTAGTTAAATATAGTTATTTGTAGATTAGTGATGTATGGAGACAGAAGTCTTCCTCAGTTTTCAGTAATTAACATTAAATTAGCAAAAGGTAACCTTTATGTGTTATCCAACTACAGGTTTAAGGGTCTATCATTGATTAATCTAGAGTTTTTCTGTAGATGACACCTCATAGAAAGCTTCTTGTCAAAGACTTCATATTACACTTTCTCTTTTATTGTTTTATTTAATATTTACTGGTTATCTGATAGGTAGCACAGTGTTTTATGTGACTCTTTTCTCTTAGAGTTTGGTAGAGTGAAATAAATTCCCAATATTTTATTCATGTAATTATGCACCGGTTCCAGAGACCTTCTCTTGTGTGGGGTTAGCAGCGGTATAGCAGCACTTACACTGCTATACCATGGTCTTAAATGACCACTAATCTGCGCAGAGCCCTCAAAACCTGCCCCTAATGTAGAATGTAACATATGCTAGGGGATCCGCAAGTGCACATCTAGAGCACTTATGTGCACTGGCGCATAATCCGCCTTCTGTGTGCGGAAGTAAGTAGTGGGTAGAGAACTGGATCTGGTTCTTATATTATTAACTATTAATAATAATGAATTTATTAGGTTTCTACATATTGACTATATTCCTAATCTAGCCCTCTAGTCTGCATTTCTCAAGCAGTGGATTGAGTTCATAAGAACAAGTAGGAATATGAAGTTATGACCACTTGACTTTTGGCTGACAGCAAGCATGCTAAAATTCACATGAAGCTCTATTTTGCTTGAATGCACCACATCACAGGAAAGGTATTAATTCTACTTATAACTTCTTCTTGTATTTACTATGATAGCTGTCATATTAATATGATTTAAACCTCTAGCTCTCCCTGATAAAACCACTTATTATATTCCATTATACTACACCATATCCCCCTATATCCTTAAGCTGGTACACACTATACAATCATCAGAGCATACTCCCAGGAGCCTCTATGTTCATAAACATTACAACTCTTTGTGTTCAAATGTTAGTGGCTTCCATGTAGTCTATTAAAGAGGCTACAGGGCTGAGTGGCATTTAGTGACAGGAATGTCTGCTGTGCAGGTGAAGTATATGCCTGCACACCACTGAATTTTGATAACTAATAAAATATCTGTCTGTTAATGCCTAGTCATGTGTTATTGATTGTTAAAATTGTATAGCACTATGTAATCTGATGGCTCTATATAGAAATCTGTTAATAAATAAATCAGACTATTGGGCCCCTCTGAACCAACACTCCGTTAACAGGCCAGGCTCTATAATACAAAGGAATTAAAGGAATGTGAATAGCTGGATTTAGTTTTACAATCTTTCATTAGGACAATATCGTTTTAAAATATTCAGAATCAACATTATTATTTTAGAAAGAATGGATAGACCCTACTTAGCAGCAATCCCCCTTGCTAACTGGAAAGGCCTCACTTTTCCAACAGCTGTAGTAACTTGTTTTATTTGTACTGAATAAATTGGGGAATGGAAATGTCTGTGGGCACTGAAGTCTGGAATATAATGAACTAGGGGCATAACAAGTAGAAAAAGTATATACACAGTTCACATTCTTCAACATGAGCTGGAGGAGAGTTTATATTGTTCTTCAGTTATAACCCATTCACACTGCGTCAAAAACCTGGGTGATTCCTGGGTCATGCTCAGACAATCCGGGTCAAGGCAAAGCGTGAATGGTCCATCTGAAAAAATGGTTATTCTCAGATTAACCTGGGTGGCCTTAAGTATGGATGGTATTAAGAGATGCACAGTATATAAAACTAGTGATTAATACTTACAGCAGCAAATTCCAGGGTCCATGGAGCAGTGCGAAGAAGGTCTAAAGATGTTGAGATATTGCCATGGTAGCAAGATAACTTACCCTTTATCTAATGCTGTATACTGTAATCAAAGTAGTAACAGTTTAAGCCAACAATTAATTCTGCCTAGTACAAAGATTCATTAAATAAAAATAAAAAAAGAATGTAACATATTTTTGGACACGTTTCATGTAAAACTATTTTATATATGTTCTTTAAAATGTAATTAATTGATCTGATACAATGACATTTGGTTTCTGTTCCATTTGTTTTACAGAATTGTCCTGGACTATGCAGAGGCTAAGTCATGATAAAGTGTTGTAAGAAACACGTATTCCCAGAAGTGTGGGAGGAGGTCAGTGGTAATACTGATTGTGGCAAAACAACAGCTGAAGGAGGTGTTTGTAAAGGAGAATGTCTTAAATACTGTGGTTTATGCTGCTCTGGAGACTGAGGCAAAACAAAAGAAATAGATGTGTTCTCCAGTATGTGATTTAGTGGTTTGGAGATTTTGGATTATTTGTTTTATTTCAGGAGACAGTTTTTCCGCTAAGATATACAATAGAATAACAAAACTGCATATGTAAGTTACATTTGTTAAATTAAACTGGAAATCACAGAACTGAACTGAGGATTATTCGTACATTTCTCCTTACAAAGCACATTTTCTGAATTTTTAAAAAGCAAAAACTAATGAAAATAGTTTTTTAAGCAATATGATAATTATTGCTTAAAAACTATTATTTGCTGAACACATCCAGGCTCATACACTGGAAATTGGAAGATTCTGTAAACCTAATCGTCCATAGCTGCCATAGTCCAGTCAGCAGTATCCCTGGTCCTGGTCAGCGAGGGGAATGGCGACTTTTATACCTGTACCCATTGAAGAAATTTGCAACAGGTTTTGAGAATGATATAGAAAACATTAAGCTGCCAGATGTATTATTGTAGAAATTCACTCTATTGGATCAGGAAATGTGTTTTGTTGTGTAAAGCAAATATACAAGGTGGGAAGTATTTCAATTGCAAAATGAAAAGGTTTGCTTTATGCTCTTACATGTAATGCTGATTTCACCCCCCCCCCCCATGTAAAATATTATGGTACATTCCAACTCTCCTAACTCCTTAGGATCAAGGAAAGCTAACTCATACTGGGCACTCACTAGAACAACTATCTAGTGAGATTGGAGCCGATAAACCGGGCATTTTCCCCTGGGGTAATTAACTGTCCTGTTATCAACATCATACACAATAAATAGGAAGATAAATCTTTTTCTGCCCTTCAGCTCAGGACATCATCTTCCCATTTATATCTCTCCTCCGGTGGCTCCAGATGGCTGCAGCTGTGGTGAGTAGATATATAAATTTAAATATATATATATATATATATATATATTTTGAAGGAGTGAGGGCTGACTAGGCCCGAAGAAAATTAAACCTACCTGATTGTGACCTGCAGGGGTGCAACCTAATTTGTTGCTGGTGGCGTGATGGGGAGGTGCCCTGTATGATGATGAGGTCACACCCACTGGTATAAAAGAAGATGAGCTGAGAGGAAGCACCTCTTTTTCCCTTGTATTTAGCGGTCTTGTTGTTAGTGGTAGCATTAGCAAGTTAGCAGTCTTAGTTATGTTTTAGCCTAAGCGGCGCTAGTTTTACCTGATATGGTTGGCCAGGTAGCTTACCGGTCGCTGAGCCTTGTCTGATAGCGGGCTGGCTTAGCATGGTTATTTCACTTTGGTGTTTAGGGCGGATCGCTTAGGCGTTTGTAATTTGATAGAGTTGGTGGTTGCTCTTGTTATTATGTACTGCTTTTACTTGCTATTGCTATGTGCCCCCATCAAATTTAAAAGTAATTGAATAGACAATTCAGACAATAATTTCCCCAATAAAGTGCCAAATATCTTTTTAATTTAATGGGTATTGCACACTCTGTGGGACATCAATCATGGGAGGTTTATATTTATCCTGACTGCCTTGTGTTCTGTATCGCTGGGTGTCGCAGGGCACGGTTGCCAATCAAGAATCAGATTGATCAGAAAAATGCCCTGACATTTTCCTGCCGTTTTAAAAAACGATTTAAGCCACATCCAACCGATAATCGTGGAATTGGGCCAAAAAACGTCTAGTGTGTGGTCAGCTTTAGAATGCTTGGATTTGCCAATGGAGGTCAGGATTCTGTCCAGCATCTTTAGAATTAGCTGAGAATTTCATTCACATTTTATACTATCTGCTTGGAACATATATGCTGGGCAACTATTGTCCCTAAATATTGTACAATAATGTATATGGAAGCAGGTTATATGAGAAAACACTAGTTCACTGATAAGAGAACAATTTGATCTAGCAAGACTGTGCTAAATTATATTTATCTTCTTGACAACCCAATGTCAGTGCAAAGAGCGGTAAAATACAGGTACAGAAACGCTGCAATAAATGAAGAAACAAGTGAATTCAATTAAACTAAATCACAAATGTTACCAGTCCTGGCAAAACAAGATCAATGATTGATATTACAGACTAAAAATGGAATAAAAAAAAGCAACATACATTTGATGGCGGAGCAAATAAATAAATGTATGTGTACCCAAAAATGACATTTGCTGTTATGGTTTTTCATATAGACATATTACATTGCTTTGTGCTATTGTATGTTTATTAAGTTCATTGATAAATATTTTACTGTGTGCAGATGTTTCATATTGTGAATGGGGGAATGTTGTTTTATGATTGCATTAGGCATGACAGTGTATTACATTTCTATCACACTTAAACAATAACCTAATTATCAATGTTTTAAATTTAAATGAATGATATAAATACAATGTGCACTACAATAAGAGCTTTCAGGCACATACACAGCACTTTGGAGGATTCCCAGGAAAGGTGTAAGCATGAACATATTTATTTAGCTTTGCACTAGCTTATATGGTTAAGGTCATTTTACCCCCTTTAAAATTGTATTCCATGGTTAAATGCTTCCACTTGTGATTTAGACACTAGTTAATAGCTCTTAAAATAACAAAACAGCCAACCATATTGCTATATGGGTTGTAACTATTACATTAGACAAAACAACTACTTTATTCAACAAAACAACAGTCTGGTGCTCACTTAAACTTAGTGACCCTAAAACTATCCACTGATATGAGGTTCAGCAACTGACCCCTCATTATGACAGATCAGGGTCACCAGTGAAAAGGGGAAATGTCACCTTGGTTAAACCAACATCATTTACCATCAACTGCTTTGCTGCAGACTCAAATAAACAAACCTAAAAACTAAACATAATCAAGGAAAAGTGGATGAAATCCTGGAAAAATAAAGAAGAATCACCTCAAGAACGAGTGACCACCACAATAAATGCTTCAAACAACATTCCCCTATCACGATTCCTATTGAACAAGGCCAAAGTGAGTGGCATTCTACCAGGGATCTTCCTCATTCGACATAACCATCATTTTTCTTCTTTGCTGCTATTGGGAAAGAGAGTTAAATAGCCAGTTCTCTCTATTCTGACTAGAGATGTTCACTGACGCCCGTGTTTTGGTTTTGGTTTTGGATCTGTATTAACTCTGTGTCTTGGTTTTGGTTTTGNATTTGTGTATCATCTGCATAGAGGTGGTATTGAAAACCATAGGAGCTGATGAGAGTGCCGAGAGAGGTAGTGTAGAGGGAGAAGAGAAGGGGGCCGAGTACAGAGCCCTGAGGGACACCAACAGAGAGAGAAGTAGTGGGGGAAGAGGAGCTGGGGGTCATGACGATAAAGGAGTGGTCAGAGAGATAGGAGGTGAGCCATGAGAGGACAGAGCCGGTGAGTCCTAGGAAAACTGTTAACCCTTCACAAACACAATGTTGGGGTATTACAATTCTGTGGCACAAAATGTTGCAATAATAAAATGATGTCGTTAATGAGGATGCCAGTATATAAGTTATAATCAATGATGGTATTCTAATATTTACTTTGTAGAAGCATAGGACAGAGGAATATGTTTGGAATTCAGATGACCCTTCCCTGGGGTGAGTAGTGTCCACCCAACCCATAATGTAGCCATAAAACTCTGCACCTGGAGATGTTATCACAGTATTCCCATTTGGACTAGAATGTCTAGTATTGCTGTCACTAAGACTGTTTCTCTTCTGGTTGTTCAATTTCTCTGGGTCAATAATATTATTACAAAAACAACTATGACATATATTTCAACAACACACATGAAGGCAAGCATATCTTTGAGCTCTTTTCTATGATTTCCTCTGTCTGTGCAATCTGCACATTATTATATATTAAATCACAATCAATATAACCTTATTTTATGCCCTTACAATCACGTCAACTTTATCAGTAATATAATAATGTTTATCCATATGAAGAAAGAATTGGACTGCACTAGGTGGGATAGATCACTCCTGTCTGTGAAAACAATTATAGGTTACAATAACAATGACAACTGTGACACTTACTCTAAAGCTGGTCACATACTAGATGATCATGAATTTTTTTATATATATCACAAGCTATCTCTTTTCTAATTAGCTATACTCAATTGAGACTAACTGCAGTGTTTTCACGGCTATAGAAAGGTGTAGTGCTGCATGAGAAAATACTTACCTCTGGTTAGAAATTTAAGTTGTGCTTTTTCATTATGTATGTTTTTAGAGGCTAACAAATAATAATTAGTATTAGTATTTTACTAATGATTGCCTAGTATTATTTCTATATAAATGAGTGAGGCCCCAAGAATGAGTGCCTCTGGTGGGCCCAAGGTACCCCAGCCAGACACTGGGCGCTTGTCATTCATAATAGAATAAATATTTACATTCAGCATACCGGAATGAGAACATTTATATAGCCCTAGTTTAGATCACATTGGGGGACTTAAACAGCTGTCAAGATTCAGAAACATTTCAGTACGTACCAGGATCCCACACTGAAAAATCATTAAATATCAGACACCCAGATCAACTTAATTTCTCACATTCTGGTTGGTGTATCAGGTGGTTAACTTGCCAAAATCCCTGCTTCCAAATCTGTGGCTGCATGGCACCCATTCTGCATGGAATCAGAACACTCTAATATTCAGCAATTTAATATGTCCCTTTAAAATCACCACTAATGTATGATGGTTTGTAAGATGTCAAAAAACGATAACCTGTGCCTTGAAGCAGTACTGCGGGGTGTGGCTATACAGACTGGGGCCAAGTTGAAGCACCAGTACCTCCATTCGCTTCGGGCTGGAATCGCAGATAGCTATGGTTGAGAGGCGTAAACAGACCTCTCCCTCCTTTGGCTCCCGTGGCAAGTTGACAGATTACATTGGGGCTATATGGAGCAGGTGTTGAGGAAGTTTGGGTTCAGGGGTACTTTTCTCCTCTATTATGACTCTATGATACTGGATCATGATACTGTATAACAGCCCCTCTGCCCGTGTCTTTAGTGTCTTTAGTGATGGGTTTCTCTCCACTCCTTTACCTATTGCTAATGGCACCCGTCAGGGTTGTCCTCTCTCACTCCTGATTTTTGCCCTGTCCATCGAACCTCTGGCACAAACTATCCGATCTAGTCCACAGTTTCCAGTGATCCATGTCCACCATACTGTCCATAAACTATGCTTGTTTGCAGACGACGTCCTGTTGTTCGTCTCGAGCCCGGGGAGCTCTGCATGATATTCTGATGTCCTATAGTGCGGTCTCTTATTATAAATTGAATGCCTCGAAAACGGAGGCTTTACCTATCAACAACTCCCCTGCTAAACTTCTGTTCAGTGTTCCCATACTCCTGGAAGACGGAAGCTATTTCGTATCTTGGCGTTAATATACCCCCGACCCCGGGCAACATTTTTACGGTTAACATCCCCCCTTGTATCTGCATCTCTGTGAACTCCTGTCTGGCTGGGGTGCCTGCGAGGTCTCTTGGCTTGGACGGATTGCTGTCAATAAAATGTCATTGCTGCCGAAACGCATGTACTTGTTTCACTCTATCCCCCTCCCATTTCCTACCTGTGACCTTTACCACCTATATATGCAAAAGAAGCGATCGCCCTTTTGACAGAAGGGCAGTTCTGTAAAACTGTTTTTGTCAGGTTTCAAACCACCATACCTGAAATTCCGTCAATTGATGCTCGATTATGTCTGGTGATCCAGGCCTCGCAGATTGGCATTCAGTATGATGGTCCTGCCGAAAAGGGATGGGGGTCTGGGATTGCCGGACCTCGCTGCCTAACATGAAGCAGTTGTCCTGGCTCCTTTAAGCGATTGGTTTCTCCCCTCGGGTTGTAAGTGCTGGGTGGACCTTGAGTGCGCCACTATGGGTACCTTCCCTCTACCAGATTTATTATGGACAGACCCTCCATATACCCCTGCGACTTGTAAATGCTATGCTCCGGGTTTGGCATAAGAACGCTTGCTCCCCTATGGGGGTGGTCGTCCCTATTATTAATTTTTCCCTTGGTGCCCTGGCCCATCTAATCCATACCTTGCGAGTAGCCGCCTGGTTAGATAGGGGTATTGGATTGTTGTGTGACTTTACCACTCCTTGCACTACTCTCCCCTTCGAGACCCTGGCTCGGCAATACCACCTCCAGACACCCCACATTTACACCTACCTCCAAATTGCGCATTGGTTGTCCTCTGACCATCGCTTTGCCGCCAGCCTCCGGCCCCCACCCCCTGAGATTTTGTATATGTTGACTACTGCCAGTTCTAAAGGAGCTGTCTCCTTCTGGTGCAATAGGTTGGTGACCCCGGTTGAACCATGGAAATCCCAGGCACTGGGGTAACACTCTCAACTCGGTAGTGGGCTCAGCTGTCTGAGAGGGTGTTTAAGAGTTCTCTATGCTCTAACCACATTGAAATGTTCTTAAATTTGCTCCCATGGATTTATCTTACCCCTGCTAGATTGTACCTCATGTGGCCTTCTGTCTCTAAAATGTGTTGGCGTACTTGTGGCCAGATAGGGAATCTCTTCCATGTATTCTGGACATGTCCAAAACTCAGGCAGCTTTGGCGAGGGTTGTTTGGTCTCGCCTCTGAGGTCTTGAGGGTAGTCATTCCCTCTGACCCCTCTGTGGCCCTCCTCCATATGTTTTGCGACCTTGATCCTGCTATCAATATTTTGAGTCACATTTTCATAGCAGCTATTGCATCATTGGAAGGATCCTGAACCTCCCCCTCTGACCAAAATTATACGCAATGCTCGTGGGACTTCTTTCTTTTCTGTACCCCATTTATTTTGTCACATTTTTCAATAAAAATCTATTGAAGTAAAGAAAACTGATAACCTTTTAATAATAAGGCCAGCACTTTTTCCATTTAGAAATGATCAGACATGAAAATACAAAAAAAAAGGAAAAAATCTTCAGAGCATCATTAGGGCATGCTGGCACCTTTAGTAATGCAAGCCCACAGCTGGCAGGGCATGTGTGGAAAAATATACTGTGTCATCCATTGTGCTGTGCCTGTGTTCCAAAAGCTATTGTTTGTTCCGTAATTTACAAATACTAATGGCCAGTAATGACGTCATAGTAATATAGTAATGACCTTTTAATCTGCCTTTTAATGTGGTTAAGTAATTGACTGTTTCATTATTATCAACTTCTTATTTTGTATGTTCCTGGAAAGGTGTATTATAATCTGAGCCTGGTTTAAAAAAAATGTTAAAACCCCAATTAGTGACAGGTATGGTGGTTTGAAACCTGACAAAAACAGTTTTACAGAACTGCCCTTCTGTCAAAAGGGCGATCGCTTCTTTTGTATATATAGGTGGTAAAGGGACTCAGCTTTCTATATTTAGAGAAAAATCATAATGCTAATGACTACTGCTGACGCATTTGGTCTGAATCTACAAACTTTCACAAAGCCACATACAGTGAGTCGCTTTTTGGGAATTCTCTGCCTTGTTTGTTGTTCTCATCACATTGTCATTTCTTTCTCCAAATTTAAACACATATTTTGATGCCTGAACATGTGTTAATTTCATTTCAACCTTTTTTCCTGCCGATGGAATGAGTGTCTTGGAAACCCATTACTGGTTCCTGAACATTTAGTTAAGTGGTTCAATACTTCTATTCAGAGACAGCCTTAGGTTTTGTGTATATTAGGGTACAGCACTGATCCTAAGTGTGAGTGCCCCAACATGAGAACAATAGTAATAGTGCAAAAACCTGTACCTAGTCCAGGTGCAGAGTTTAACTGAGGCCTGGTCTTCACTTTTGCCCCTGATGGTTGGCCAAGACTTGCAGCAAAAGACCCAGCAGCAGGTCACAGTCCTTAGTAGCAACCCTTGAGACGGGACAGAGGAATTGGGAAAATCCAGTACANGACAAGACAAACAAGGAGACTGGAAACAAGAGAGATGATAAACACAGGTANGAGGAAACCACATGGGGTACACTGTGAGGGAGAAAAATAAAGCCAGGGAGAATGTGTGTGTTTGAGTGGTAGGTAGTGAAAATGTATTATGGGGTTCACTATGTGTGTGTGGTACATGTAGAGGTATGGATTAGTGCCACGGTTCTCAAACTGTGGGTCAGGACCCCAGAGTGGGTCGGGACCTCATGTGCATGGGGTCGCAACTTCCTCAGAGAGACCATCTCCCTGTTGCAGGCCAGGAGCTATGGGAGCCACTGGCACCAGGCACTAGTGGGGTGCAACTGTGATACATGCGTGAAGTAGG